>SEMN01000605.1:239395-297250 GCA_005408345.1 Macquaria australasica | reverse complement strand
CGTATGAATGTAAAATTTCATCTTGATGTTTGTGGGTGAAGTAGGGCTCTAACTTAACTTTCTTTTACCACTGTCCCAAACCATGCCAAAATACAATTTAAACCGTCCTGAAGTAAATTAATTTTTAAAAATTTTAAATAATTAAAAGTGATGCGTGGTATAAATAAAACACAGTGGAAATGATTAAATTATAAATGAGCTGACATTTTATTACAACATTTCTTCATCTCTTCTGCTGTACACTTTGCGCCGGTGGTGCCAGAAAGCACAAAAATCCCACCACCGTTTCGGGATGCCATTAAACCTGCCTGACAACCGCGACAGGTACACTACTTTCAGATGTCATGGTCGCGGCCCTTCTTCTTGCATCAGTGTCTGTGACAGAGTGCAGAGTGCACACTCTTGAATTGTGTACTCTCTCGCAATTCTACAGTGACAACTTCGTCAGAGACTGATGTTATGATTTAATTGTAGGTGTATTTTTCTTGGGCTAGGTCTACCTTACGTCCCGCAACTGTTTTCTATGGTCTCTGATCAATTTTCTTTCTCCCCGGGCCTTAAATTAGAGTCCTCGGGTGAAGCATCTTGTATGGATGACTGTTTGATGGATGCAGTGAAGGTTCGTAAGCAACAAGCTGAGCTCAGATAAACTTGATTGTGAGGCCACAGGCCCATAAAGAGAGTGAACCACCCTGTGTATGTCACACTTCATTATAGCAGTTGTGTGGTTTTGGTCGTCACTCTGCAGAGCTCAAGTTCACTTATTAAACCTGAATGTCTCAGCTAACATTAGCGTGTATAATCCCAATTATGTAGTGAAAAAATGTGTTTATCAAGTGAGAATGTTCTTCTTTCAGTGTTAGAACAACATGTCTCTGATGAATTTATTACAGAACAATGTTATCAAATGGTTCTTCATCTGAGCAACAGCAGAACCCCTGTTCAAGGTAGGAAACCCCACACAGCTAGCTTTAGTTAGCTGTTAGCCGTGTTAGCTGTCAGCCAGCTACACTTACTAAGATAACCAGGTGTAGTTAGCCGCGTTAGCTGTCAGCCAGCTACACTTACTAAGATAACCAGGTGTAGTTAGCCGCGTTAGCTGTCAGCTAATTATACTTACTAAGATAACCAGGTGTAGTTAGCCGCGTTAGCTGTCAGCTAATTATACTTACTAAGATAACAAGGTGTAGTTAGCCGCGTTAGCTGTCAGCTAATTATACTTACTAAGATAACTAGGTTTAGTTAGCCGCGTTAGCTGTCAGCTAATTATACTTACTAAGATAACTAGGTGTAGTTAGCCGCGTTAGCTGTCAGCTAATTATACTTACTAAGATAACCAGGTGTAGTTAGCCGCGTTAGCTGTCAGCTAATTATACTTACTAAGATAACCAGGTGTAGTTAGCCGCGTTAGCTGTCAGCTAATTATACTTACTAAGATAACCAGGTGTAGTTAGCCGCGTTAGCTGTCAGCTAATTATACTTACTAAGATAATCAGGTGTAGTTAGCCGCGTTAGCTGTCAGCTAATTATACTTACTAAGATAACCAGGTGTAGTTAGCCGCGTTAGCTGTCAGCTAATTATACTTACTAAGATAATCAGGTGTAGTTAGCCGCGTTAGCTGTCAGCTAATTATACTTACTAAGATAACCAGGTGTAGTTAGCCGCGTTAGCTGTCAGCTAATTATACTTACTAAGATAACCAGGTGTAGTTAGCCGCGTTAGCTGTCAGCTAATTATACTTACTAAGATAACCAGGTGTAGTTAGCCGCGTTAGCTGTCAGCTAATTATACTTACTAAGATAACCAGGTGTAGTTAGCCGCGTTAGCTGTCAGCTAATTATACTTACTAAGATAACCAGGTGTAGTTAGCCGCGTTAGCTGTCAGCTAATTATACTTACTAAGATAACTAGGTTTAGTTAGCCGCGTTAGCTGTCAGCTAATTATACTTACTAAGATAACTAGGTTTAGTTAGCCGCGTTAGCTGTCAGCTAATTATACTTACTAAGATAACTAGGTGTAGTTAGCCGCGTTAGCTGTCAGCTAATTATACTTACTAAGATAACTAGGTTTAGTTAGCCGCGTTAGCTGTCAGCTAATTATACTTACTAAGATAACCAGGTGTAGTTAGCCGCGTTAGCTGTCAGCTAATTATACTTACTAAGATAACCAGGTGTAGTTAGCCGCGTTAGCTGTCAGCTAATTATACTTACTAAGATAACCAGGTGTAGTTAGCCGCGTTAGCTGTCAGCTAATTATACTTACTAAGATAACCAGGTGTAGTTAGCCGCGTTAGCTGTCAGCTAATTATACTTACTAAGATAACCAGGTGTAGTTAGCCGCGTTAGCTGTCAGCTAATTATACTTACTAAGATAACCAGGTGTAGTTAGCCGCGTTAGCTGTCAGCTAATTATACTTACTAAGATAACCAGGTGTAGTTAGCCGCGTTAGCTGTCAGCTAATTATACTTACTAAGATAACCAGGTGTAGTTAGCCGCGTTAGCTGTCAGCTAATTATACTTACTAAGATAACCAGGTTTAGTTAGCCGCGTTAGCTGTCAGCTAATTATACTTACTAAGATAACCAGGTGTAGTTAGCCGCGTTAGCTGTCAGCTAATTATACTTACTAAGATAACTAGGTTTAGTTAGCCGCGTTAGCTGTCAGCTAATTATACTTACTAAGATAACTAGGTTTAGTTAGCCGCGTTAGCTGTCAGCTAATTATACTAACTAAGATAACCAGGTGTAGTTAGCCGCGTTAGCTGTCAGCTAATTATACTTACTAAGATAACCAGGTGTAGTTAGCCGCGTTAGCTGTCAGCTAATTATACTTACTAAGATAACCAGGTGTAGTTAGCCGCGTTAGCTGTCAGCTAATTATACTTACTAAGATAATCAGGTGTAGTTAGCCGCGTTAGCTGTCAGCTACCTTAACTTACTAAGATGGTTTAGTCAACTGTGTTAGCTTTCAGTTAACTACACCAACTAAGATAACTAGAATTAGTTAGCTGTTTTACTTATCTTTATGTTTAACTAGTGGTTGGCTATACTAGCTGTCATACTCGTACTAAGATAACTAGCTATGTTATCTTTACCTGGCTAAGCGTCACGTCATCATCTTGTTCCAGCTCTTCATTGAAGCTACAGTATATGATGCTTCCACTGAGTGAAATTTTAAACTCGGTAATGCAGGTAATGTATTTTGTATTGTTTCTGTGAATTTCAGGATTTGAGTAACCTGCAGAGGAGTTTCCATTCTAGAATTACAGATATAGTGCTTTATATGGCTAATAATGTTCTTTATAGTCAGCGTCTATAGGCAGAACATTTAATATTTCCCCCCAAAATGGAATGTAAGGGCCCAACAACAAAAAGGGAATAAATTAATCAAAACACAGTATGTGGATTAATGTCATCCTAAGCATTTAAAGAATATGTGTATCTGTGGTTATTATTGGTTACTTGTATACTCTGTAACTTCCAGATTCAGAGAATAACTTCAATGAAAGAAAAGGTTTAGAAAATATGGATCTATGGACAGAAATATCTGTTGTAGAAAAATCCTTTCAATTCTAGGTTCTTGAAATAAAGCAGAAATGAATTTAACTGAAGTTTTTATTTGTGTGCACGGAGAGAAAATCACAAAGCAAATAAAGCAGTTCTGATTAGTCTGTCTTACAATCATTTCCATGTCTTTATACTAAGTAAAACACTCATGCATCACTTCCATCTTCTCATAACAAAGTCTCCTTTCTCATGCCTAGTTTTGACTGGTTGCTGCATAAAAGGTTGAGATAACAGTGTCTTCTCTGTTATCTAACAGCAGAAAACAGTTTATTATACAAAAGTTTATTTTCACAGGAACATAAGGTAAGTCTGTTTATTTCCCATGACAAATATTCAGTGAGAATCTGCCCTTTAAAACAATAAGCTGTTAGTACCTTTCGATTAACCGTTACAACATTAACATTTAGCTTTTAAATCATAATTTTCCTCCTACGTGTCAACAAACACAACATCTTAAAACACAGTAGGTCTCCTTTGCTCCCTCCCTGTCTCAGGTTTCGTTTCTACAAATGGGAGGGCATTTCCAGTAAATACAGAGGGGGCAAACAGTTCAGCCAATAGTATGTGGGAGGAAGCAGGCAACAAAAAATATCTGCCTTTCAAAATAAAGGAGATATAAACTTTAAAGCTACACATGATGTAATTTGATATTTATCCGTCATACGCCCCAACTGAAATCACACTTTAAAAATTGCTGTTAGAAATCACCACAAGCCACCATTGAAGAGTATAGTTGACTTTAAGGGCTTGCTGCAATGCATAAATATGAAGTAGGGATCACCAATGTGACAGTATATGTATAAACGTATACGTATGTAAATGTATGCATATATATGACTATATACAGTACTTGGGAATGTGATTTTTCCGGTTTTTCCGACCTGCAAATGTGACCCACGTGAATCATGCAGATCCGTAAAATGAATGGCCCATTTCAGAATCTTATATGTTATAATTATTGATGCATTAATGCTTTCATTCATTTTAATGTTGCAGAGAAAAGGTGGAGATAATTTTAATTACTTTATATACTGCTGGGTAGCTTAATCTATAATCATGTCATAATTTATTAGATTTTTATTTTGTATTAATAATCTTTATCTGCAAAGTAACCAGTAACTAAAGCTATCAAATAAATGTAGTGGAGCAGAAGTAGAAAGAATCATAAAATGGAAATACTCAAGTAAAGTACAAGTATCCCAAAATTGTACCTGAGTAAATGTACTTGGTTACGTTCCACCACTGCTGTACAGTATAAACCAACATAGTAAAAGGGTTTGTCTCAGGGCTTACTTGTAACTTAAGAGTAAAGAATCTCTGTCAGTTAGCTACTAGCTAACTAAAATAAGTCAACGTAATAACATTGTTATATCTTTATAACTGACTGTCGACTTAGATTATTGTCTCTTTGTCATTCACTGCACACACACACAAACACTCGTCATTACCTATGAATAAGAAGGGAGGAGGTGCAAACAGGGAGAAACACTGAAAGTGAAAGTGTGATGTCAGTCTACCCAGACTCCATTTTAAAATCGACAGAGCAGAAGTGGGAAAACAGGATGTCTGAGGCACGGTGAGTGTTAGAGCCCTGAAAATAATTCATAAATCATTAGTGATTAATCTGCAGATTTTTCTGATTAATCTTTTAGTCTTTTGTATGTCAGAAAAATACCTAGAGCCCTAGAGCCCAATGTGACGTCTTCAAATGTTGTTTGCTGCTTTCTTCTTTTCCTGGTTTCTGTGCCATCACAGCTACGTAACGTGGTGCACCGACAGTCAGAATGGAGAGCAGCCACTGTCAAGAACTAGACAGCGTCTGTCTGAAGTCTGACTATCTATTAGATTTAAACCAGAGTCAAAGTTCATCTTTATGATGGCTAGAAAATACGTTTTTAATTAAACAAATATAAAATAAATAAGAAGCTACCAACGTTAGAGGTGGAGTACTGACTTTATTATACTGTGTATGTGTGTGTGTCTTCAGTGTTACTGGTTTACCTCTCAGACTTGAGAAGATGAGTGATTTGAAGGAAGAGGAGGACAGATCAGAGTCTCCAGGATCCAGCTGTCTGTCTATGAAGAGTGACCGGTCTAAAGGAGATCCTCCATACTTCAGTAATGAACCTGGACCCTCAGACACAAAGTAAGAGACTGTTTCTACTGTAAACTGACCTGAAAATGATTCAGTTTTAAATGTTGTCTGATAACCTACACTACATCACTGTTCTTTTATCATTTATTTTAGTCACTAGGGGTGTCCTGATCAAGTTTTCTCTGGCCCTGATCAGAGTCCTTTAAGACTGGGTATCTGCCAATACTGAGTCTGACCTGATACTTATATTTACCTAAATGTTGATTAAAGATGTATCTGACACACTGTGCTGTAGCTACTAAATCTGAAACATTAATTAGTGACAGCTGATATGCCACTGGCCACATTTGTCATTTTAACCGGAGAAAGTGACGGTCAGCGTCTGCTTAACATGAGAAGCTGCTGCCTGAATGTTTTGTACACTGAGCTTTGATAATGAAAAGGTGAGAGTCAAAGCTCAGAGAATCTGCGTAACATTATTTTACCAAAACTCAGAGTCACTTGCACCTGTGAGCACAAATATATTCACATTCACACACTCTAATTTTCACTGGCATGCAAGTGAAATTCTGCACTGTAGAGCCTGAAATTCATAAAGGAGAGCAGTGATGCAACACTAGCAGGCTGAGGTGGACAAAGCACAGTGGAGTACAGTAAAGATACGCAGTAGAGTACAATAAAGAAACAAACGGCTTGCTGATTTATCACTGCTGCAGAGGAAAGTGGAAAGATTTGTGAAAATGTAACATCTGAGAAAAGCAGGTGTAAAATCTGCAGCACTGTTTCATTGGACACACAAGAAGGTAGAGAGACTATAGCAGAAACAGTGAGAGAGAGAGAGAAGGAAACTATCATAGAGAGAAAAACACAGACACTCTGCTCAGCACCACAACACAAGACAAAAGAGCAGCAGTCTGTTATTTTTCACCACTTTTCCTCTCTGTTTCCCTCAGTCGCTCATGCTTATTCTTCCTGTTGATGCAGTCCATTTAATGGTCTAGTGCAGTGTGATATGATTTAAGCAGCCAGTAATACTTATTAAGTGGGCCTGTTATTTTACCTTCTATCTGTTTAAAGAAATGATCTTGTCAAAGGGGTTTAAAGGTTTTACCTGAAGTCTTTGGTGCCCTATTACTTACCATACATAGGCAACATGTGTCATAACAACCCGTCATCAGATCTTATTTAGTGGCAATTTATGCAAATCAGATGAACTGCGGCTCATTTACATCTGTAGGTTTAGTAGTTAATACCTTGCTAAATTGAAAAATTGTGGAGACACAAAATTTTGCACCACTGACCAGGGATTGATGCTAATATTTTTAAGCACTGGCCCCACGGGCCATCAAGCCCCTAAATTTGGTGGCCAAAGTACATTTTTGGTGGCCCAAATGTAAAGTTATGTAAAAACAATTCAGAAAAGGCAATTTAACACAACTTAACACAGCCTTGTTTTAGTGTGTGTTGCAATGCATCTTATAGATGGCTCTGCTGTAAAAAGCACAATGTAAATAAAGATCATTCATTCATTCATTAAGTCAATAAACGTCTGTGGGGGCGGGGCTGACACAGACAGACAGGCACGTTTCTCTGTCATCATACTCACATTGTTTTGAAGTGGAGGCTAGTGGTTGTAAAATGTAACGCATAGCGAATCGCAACTTGTTGATTAAAACTATTTTATTATTAATATAATAAAATAGCCAGCTGGACTGATTAGTCGGCAGTTTGACCGGCAGTTATGGAAAGCGGACTTTTATCGCTGTACGGCCAACTAGATGAACGGGATTTTATTTTACAAGTGGAAATCTATTCAATTCAATTCAGTTTTATTTATATAGCGCTATATCATAACAAAGTTATCTCAGGGCACTTTTTCATATAGAGCAGGTCTAGACCGACTCTTTATATTTACAGAGACCCAACAGTTCCCACCATGAGCAGCACTAGGTGACAGTGGCAAGGAAAAACTCCCTTTAACAGGTAGAAACCTCAAGCAGAACCAGAACCAGAACCAGGCTCTGGGTGGGCGGTCATCTGCCTCGACCGGTTGGGTTGAAAGGGGGGCGGAGGAAAAAGAGAACATACAGCAGCACAGTACAGTTCCACATAGAGATGTAAGGTAATAGTTGTGGTAATGGTATTGATGTTAATATTAATAGAAATAATACTAATAGCAATATTATAATAGTAATACTAATAATAAGAGCAATAACAGTAATGGCATAAGCTTCTCTAATCTAGCGTAAGTAAAGCTGCTCTGACACGGAGTACAATACATTAGCTAAAATAACATAATATGCATAACCTACAGAGCTAATGATGTCCAAACCATATAAATTCAGCCAACAGAAAAACTTGCCGCTCAAAATGAGCCATACAGTGCAGGGTAGAGTGGTGTGTTCAAGTGTTTGCCCGGTCCAGCAACACTAGAGTAAACAACCATGTAACCAGTGATGTAATGTGTGGTCCTGTGTTCACACATCACCCAAACTGACATGAAAAAGCGACATTTGCCGAAAAGCAAATTGCACAATATATATACCGTCAAATCGCCCAACGCTAGCTGCGAGCCTAAACCTTTGTATAGGGTATGTGGGAGATATGTGATTTGACCTATATGAGGTATGTGGTTTTGTTCCATTAATTTAAGAGGTTGCCTCTTGTGTTTGGACAATGATTTACATTTGTGATGTAAATTAAAGGATGTGAATAGAAGAACCACATGTATGTAGGGAAAGAGCTGCATTCAACTTGTGAGCCGTGGGTTGGCCACCACTAATGTAATGAATGTCTTTATCTCCACAGACAGAAGAAGAGGAGTTGTGTTTCTGTGGAGGAGCAGCCGTCCTGCTGTACTTTGTGTCAGGACATCCTGAAGGATCCAGTCTCCACCAGCTGTGGACACTGGTTCTGCAGACAGTGCATCACCTCCTACTGGGACCAGTCTGCTTCATCAAGAGACTCCTCCTGTCCCCAGTGTGGAAAAAGATCCAGAACTGGACTGCAGACAGCCAGTCAGACCAGCACTGTACAAAGTAAGACTGTAGATCTGTGAGCTGATGTCATCATGTCTGAAAACAGGATTCTTCTTGGTTTATTTGTTGTCAAAATCTTGTACTTTAGTCTCACATTTCTTCTCTTTCAGCAGATGGTGGTCTGCAGGAGGTTTTAGATGAACATAAGACCAGTCTGAGGAGGAGATGTGAACGTGTGACTGAAGGAACTGATGAAACAGGAAGTGGAACCCTCCTCAACAGGATCTACACTGAGCTCTACATCACAGAGGGACAGAGTGAAGAGGTTAATACCCAACATGAGGTGAGGCAGCTTGAGACAGCTTCCAAGATGGAGACCCTCCATGACACTCCAATCAAGTGCCACGACATCTTTAAAGCCTTACCTGGCCAACAGAGACACATCAGAGTCGTTCTGACGAACGGCGTCGCTGGCGTTGGAAAAACCTTCTCAGTGCAGAAGTTCACTCTGGACTGGGCAGAGGGCTTGGAGAACCAAGATGTCAGTCTGCTGGTTCTGCTTTCGTTCAGGGAGCTGAACTTGATCAAAGATGAGCAGTACAGTCTTCTCATGCTGCTCCATGTTTTCCATCCAACATTACAGAAGGTCACAGCAGAGAAGCTCGCTGTCTGTAAACTTTTGTTCATCTTTGACGGCCTTGATGAAAGCAGACTTTCACTGGATTTCCACAACAATGAGGTTGTGTCTGACGTCACACAGAAGTCATCAGTCAATGTGCTGTTGACAAACCTCATCAAGGGGAATCTGCTTCCCTCGGCTCTCGTCTGGATAACTTCCCGACCTGCAGCAGCCAATCAGATCCCTCCTTCGTGTGTTGACAGGGTAACAGAAGTACGAGGCTTCACTGATGCCCAGAAGGAGGAGTACTTCAGGAGGAGATCCAGTGATGAAGAGCTGTCCAGCAGAATCATCTCACACATCAAGACATCCAGGAGCCTCCACATCATGTGTCTAATCCCAGTCTTCTGCTGGATCACTGCTACAGTCCTGGATCACATGTTGACTACAGACCAGAGAGGAGAGCTGCCCAAGACCCTGACTGACATGTACTCACACTTCCTGCTGGTTCAGACAAAGAGGAAGAAGCAGAAGTATGATGAGGGACATGAGACGAGTCCACAGGAGCTGACGGAGGCTGACAGGGAAGTTCTTCTGAAGCTGGGGAGGCTGGCGTTTGAACATCTGGAGAAAGGAAACATAATTTTCTACCAAGAAGACCTGGAGCAGTGTGGTCTTGATGCCTCAGAGGCCTTGGTGTACTCAGGAGTTTGTACAGAGATCTTCAAAAGAGAGTGTGTGATCTTCCAGAAAACAGTCTACTGCTTTGTTCATCTGAGCATTCAGGAGTTTCTGGCTGCAGTCTACATGTTCCACTGTTACACCAGCAGCAACACAGAGGTACTAGAGGCTTCTCTGGGAAAAGACAGGAAATACAAAAACAGTTATTCATCCCTGGATTTCTTCTTGAGGGGAGCCATGGAGAAATCCCTTGAAAGTGAAAATGGCCATCTGGACCTGTTTGTTCGCTTCCTTCATGGCCTCTCTCTGGAGTCCAACCAGAGAATCTTAGGAGGCCTGCTGGGTCAGACAGTCAACAGTCCAGAAATCATCCAGAGAGTCGTCGACAACCTGAAGGAGACGGACATGTACAAGATCTCTCCTGACAGAAGCATCAACATCTTCCACTGTCTGATGGAGATGAACGACCACTCAGTACATCAGGAGATCCAAGAGTTCCTGAAGTCAGAGAACAGATCAGAGAAGGAACTGTCAGAGATCCACTGTTCAGCTCTGGCCTACATGCTGCAGATGTCAGAGGAGGTTCTGGATGAGTTGGACCTGCAAAAGTACAAAACGTCAGACCAGGGGCGACGGAGACTGATTCCAGCTGTGAGGAACTGCAGAAAGGCTCTGTAAGTCCAGATGTGATTTACATTATAATTCAGTGTAGATTAGTGGTTTAGTTCTTTAAATATACACACTATAAAATTCGTATTATTCTTAAATTAGTGTTCCACTTGTTTATTACAAAATTATATGTCAGTTGTATTTTGTCACAGATGTTCTTGAGCTGATTCAAATGCTGAGCCCAGAAAATGTAGATTTTTCAGTTGGTTGTGTTTACAGCTGTCAAATTAATGGACACAGTTATTCTATTTATTTCTAATAATTGTTACATTTTACAGTTTCTTCTTCTATGTATCTTCCTTGGGGTGATGGAGGTGACATGCAAACCTGGTAAAACAAATTAGGGACTTTAGAGGTTGTGGTTGAGGTTTTATCACAACATGTAGTATTTTACAGCTGTATTTTACAGTTAAGAGAAAACTGAAAGCATGAAGTTAATATAAAGTGTCCTCTTTCATAATTATATATTTTGTAATAAATGTGTCATGACAGATTTTCTGGCTGTGGACTCTCAGAGACTCACTGTGAAGTTGTGGTCTCAGCTCTGAAGTCCAACCCCTCCCATCTGAGAGAGCTAGAGCTGAGCAAGAACAGCCTGCAGGATTCAGGAGTGAAGCTGGTGTCTGCTGGACTGGAGAGTCCACACTGTAGACTGGAGACTCTGAGGTCAGTTCACTGTAGCTTATATTTTTCTTGTATATATTCAGTGAAGTCTTTGACTAAGGTTTAAAGATTTTTGGTTCATATGTTTTCGGGATTTGCCTGAGCACAATTCTGAAGATATTTCTATTTTTTCCGAAATGTTTTCTCTTTCCAAATGGCTGAACAATTGGTAGAGTAACAAAGTAGATAAATGAAATGACAGGACAGCTTCCACAGACATTGTGGTCCATCCGTCAGTGAAGATGATGTCAGTACTGATGAGGCTGTAGAGTGTGAGGGATATGAATGAGGTTGTTAAAGATCTGATGATAGTAGATAAAAAAAAAGGTGAGAGAGAAAAGGACAACATGCAAATAAGGGAGAGAAAGATGAGGAGAGGCTGGATCTGCTAGAAAACTAAGATCCAGATCCAAACATCTGGAATGAGGCACCAACAGACAGGGGGGAGAGAGAGACAACCGATGGTCCAGCACAGAGAAGCCTGAATGAAAAGAGAGGACAAGGAGGAGAAACTAGGGAGAGGGAGAGAGAGAAGAGAGGGACACAAACAAACCGAGAATTAGAGAGTTGTAGTGGTTTTCAGAAAGTTTACAATATTCTTGTCAGCTGGAGAAACATGGACTATACTGTAAGTACTAGGCTTAATAGATACAGTTGGGCTCATAAGTTTACATACCCTGGCAGAATTTATGATTTCTTGGCCATTTTTCAGAGAATATGAATGATAACACAAAAACTTTTCTTTCACTCATGGTTAGTGCTTGGGTGAAGCCATTTATTATCAAACAACTGTGTTTACTCTTTTTGAATCATAATGACAACAGAAACTACACAAATGACCCTGATCAAAAGTTTACATACCCTTGAGATTTTGGCCTGATAACATGCACACAAGTTGACACAAATGGGTTTGAATGGCTACTAAAGGTAACCATCCACACCTGTGATCTGTCTGCTTGTAATCAGTGTGTGTATAAAGGTTCAGTGAGTTTCTGGGCTCCTGACAGACCCTTGCACTGACATCTCTGGATTCTGAGTCATGGGGAAAGCAAAAGAATTGTCAAAAGATCTGCGGGAAAAGGTAATTGAACTGTATAAAACAGGAAAGGGATATAAGAAGATATCCAAGGAACTGAGAATGCCAGTCAGCAGTGTTCAAACTCTAATTAAGAAGTGGAAAATAGAGATTCTGTTGAAACCAAACCACGATCAGGTCGACCAACAAAAATGTCTGCCACAACGGCCAGGAAAATTGTTCGAGATGCAAAGAAAAACCCACAGATGACTTCAGCTGAGATACAGGACTCTCTGAAAAAAAGTGGTGTGGATGTTTCAAGATGCACAATAAGGAGGCACTTGAAGAAAAATGGGCTGCATGGTCGAGTCGCCAGAAGAAAGCCATTACTACGCCAATGCCACAAAAAATCACGCTTACAATATGCCAAACAGCACAGAGACAAGCCTCAAAACTTCTGGAACAAAATCATTTGGAGTGATGAGACCAAAATTGAACTTTTTGGCCACAACCATAAACGTTACATTTGGAGAGGAGTCAACAAGGCCTATGATGAAAGGTACACCATTCCTACTGTGAAACATGGAGGTGGATCGCTGATGTTTTGGGGATGTGTGAGCTACAAAGGCATGGGAAACTTGGTCAAAATTGATGGCAAGATGAATGCAGCATGTTATCAAAAAATACTAGAGGAAAATTTGCACTCATCAGCCCGGAAGCTGCGCATGGGACGTACTTGGATATTCCAACATGATAATGATCCAAAACACAAAGCCAAGTCGACCTGTCATTGGCTACAAGAATTTACAGGAACTGGAGGCCTTTTGCCAAGAAGAATGGGCAGCTTTACCATCAGAGAAAATAAAGAGCCTCATCCACAACTACCACAAAAGACTCCAAGCTGTCATTGATGTTAAAGGGGGCAATACACGGTATTAAGAACTGGGGTATGTAAACTTTTGATCAGGGTCATTTGTGTAGTTTCTGTTGTCATTATGATTCAAAAAGAGTAAACACAGTTGTTTGATAATAAATGGCTTCACCCAAGCACTAGCCATGAGTGAAAGAAAAGTTTTTGTGTTATCATTCATATTCTCTGAAAAATGGCCAAGAAATCATAAATTCTGCCAGGGTATGTAAACTTATGAGCCCAACTGTACATTGAGACTGAGACCGACCCACCGGACAAATAATGGAAACAGGTGCGAGGCCTGAAGTAATCGAAGAATAAGCACTAATGGAAAGATAAGGCGAAGAGATGAGTTGTAAATTTGGATTTAAAGGCCACAATGGAGTCAGACTGTCTGACATCAGCAGGGAGGTTTGTCCAGAGGAAGGGGACATGATAGGAAAAGGCCCTGTATCCCAGTGACTTCTTTTTAAGTCTGGGCAGAGACAGGAGCCATGTGTTCTGAGAATGGAGAGCACAGGATGGAATATAAGGTATAATGAGATCAGACAGATATGAAGGGGCAAGCCCCCACAATTTTATCAGTCCTGAGGAGCACCTAAAAGTCTGATCTGATATGAAGGCAAATAAGTGAAGCCAAAATTGGTGTAATATGGTGAAATTTTCTGGTTTTAGTTAAGATTGTAACTGCAGCATTCTGAACCATTCGATGACTTTTAGTACTAGAGTGCAGCAGGCCAGGCAACAAAACGTGACAGTAATCAAGTCTAGAAGAAACAAAGGCATGAATTAGGATCTCTGAGTCAGTCATGGACAGAAAACCTAATTACAGTTGCGTAGGTGAAAAAAGGCAGGCTAGGAGTTTTTTTTTAATGTGCTGACTGAAAGAGAGGGACTTGACACTGTTAAAATAATTAATTATGCAATGTGTTCATGTTTACAACAAAATTATAGCCTTTGTTTTGCGTTTTGATATTAGCTAGTGTTGACCATAGCAATAACTGTATAATTTTATGGTTCTGACACTTACCATGTCACTCAAATGGACTCGCCTAGTAAGAATGAGCGAAAACGGATGAGCAAGGAACTGGTCATGGCTGAACTGCCAGTGGTAGACCACTTAATTAGATCAAAATTACTTTTGTGTAGTTTACGAGTGCCTGATGAAGAACGTGGATTTATGTGAAGCGGCATGTCAGAATTGTGAAAACACGAAGGAGTAGCCAGGGAAAGGATAGCTAGACAAAGGGAAGAAAATTATGGTTTATAGCTAATTGTGCTGGATTCTGTTGGTTGTTTGGCTCTCGAAAGAAAATTCAACATTGTGCATTGTATTCAGTGTATATCTGCGTTGAGGCTAGGCCCAAAGTACGCACACCCCTCCCTTCCTCCCTGGTTTGACCCCCGGTCACCAGTAATGGGAACGCTTTTTTTCCTTCGAGCACTGTCCGACAAATTGCCTGGGAAATTGTGAGGTAAATCATTCAAGTCTTTGTATAGTACTGTGCTGGGTTAGACTGGTATACGTGAACATCTATGTGAATTATTGGCCCAAAATTTTGGCAGCTCTGTAATATTTTTCTTCTAATTCCAGACTTGACTGAGATCAGCAGCATGTTATTGATCTGTGTTGACATGAATAGGTGTTTGAATGTTGTGGTGACATTTGGATGATGTCACATTATGATGATCCACAATAACACAATGACAAAGTCTCTCTACTCATTTTAGGGAAAAGCTCATTGATTAGGACATAGTAATGTTGAGCTACACATTTAAAACCTGAACACATCTGATTGGATTATAAATGGATTTTTATCTCCATCATTTATTCTTTATTCAGATTGAGGCTCTGCAGGTTGTCAGAGATCAGCTGTGCTTCTCTGGCCTCAGCTCTGAAGTCCAACCCCTCCCATCTGAGAGAGCTGGACCTGAGTCACAACAACCTGCAGGATTCAGGAGTGAAGCTGCTGTCTGGTTTTCTGGAGAGTCCAGACTGTAGACTGGAGACTCTGAGGTCAGTTCACTGACTCTCTGTTACTATTGTAGATCTGATATGTTTAATTAACAATTGAACCTAATTTATGTTCCTACATAACTTACATCCATAAAGTTGTAAATGTCCTTTTGTTCATATTTTCATGTTTCTTGATCTAAATTTAGTCTGCAGTCACAAAAGACTTGTGTTTCTTAAAGAAACTGTAGAAAATGTCCACTGTTAGTTGTTAAAGTCAATTAATGTTTATAGTTTTTGGTAAATGGTCACATCTGGATACAGAAGATCCTCTGAACTCACATTTGTTTTACATTGACAAAGTTTACTTGGTGAAGTAGAAATATTTCTTTGGTTTCTGTTGATTTCAATGTGTTTTCTCAAATAATGTCTGATCATTGATATTGATCCTTCAGAACACACACACACACACACACACACACACACATAGAGGAACACAGAGATCAAAGCTTATTTCCAAATTCAGCTGTTTAAAGGATCAATACAGTATTGATCCTCTAATTCCAGACCTGACTGAGATCAGCAGCATGTTATTGATCTGTGTTGACATGAATAGGTGTATGAATGTTGTGGTGACATTTGGATGATGTCACATTATGATGATCCACAATAACACAATGACAAAGTCTCTCTACTTATTTTAGGGAAAAGCTCATTGATTATGACGTAGTAATGTTGAGCTACACATTTAAAACCTGAACACATCTGATTGGATTATAAATGCATTTTTATCTCCATCATTTATTCTTTATTCAGATTGAGGTTTTGCAGTTTGTCAGAGATCAGCTGTGCTTCTCTGGTCTCAGCTCTGAAGTCCAACCCCTCCCATCTGAGAGATCTGGAGCTGAGTATTAACTACCTGCAGGATTCAGGAGTGAAGCTGCTGTCTGGTTTTCTGGAGAGTCCAGACTGCAGACTGGAGACTCTGAGGTCAGACACCATTTTTTACTTCTGTGCTGAGATTAATATGATGTGAAAGTTGTGGTGACACTAAACTGCAGACATGAGGCTGATATTATACTGATCCACACTGAGGATCTTAATGCTAAAGTCTGTTTTCTTCTTCAGTGGTTTAGTCCATTGACTGTGGCAGAGCAACGTTGAGCTCCACATTTAAAACCTTCATATAAAAAGAAAAATCTACACTGGATAATTCACTGTGAACCTCTGAAACACCTGATTCTCATCTTATATTCACCATCATGATGTTTTAAATAAATGATAATAAATACAATAAATAATCTCTATTTCAACTATCAGACGATAACAAATATATTCAGTATTTTCTTTTTCCAACATTGTCATGAAGCTATATGATGCTTATACTGACTGAATAGTTTAAACTGAAGATGCTTTGATTTTATGACTCCACTATTCCTAAAAGAAATATTGTAGATGTCTTTTGTTCACATTTCCCCAAAATTCATCCTGACATATTTAACATCTTTGGAAACTTTGGGATGTTGAGTCGAATCTTAAATCAGTTTCTGTGGGTTTTTATTTGTTTGGCTGCACAACATGAGTTTGTATAGATGGAGCCACTGGTGGAGCTGGCAGAGTTTAAGAGGTGGAGTCACTACGTCTTTATTGAAGTAGCAGCACGTTGTCATTAATATTAATGAGAGCTCTTTTTCACTCTTTGTATTTTACAGTTTTTAACCTGCATCCTGTTGGGTTCAGGTGTTTGGAGTTTCTATTTTCTAAACTTCTACATTCTGAACCTTCTTCAGCTCTGAACAGATTATTAAACACTGAATGATTTCAAGCAGGAACATCGTCTTCTAACGTTACATCATTTGTTCCTTATTCAGATTGAGTGGCTGCAGTTTGTCAGAGATCAGCTGTGCTTCTCTGGCCTCAGCTCTGAAGTCCAACCCCTCCCATCTGACAGAGCTGGACCTGAGTAACAACAACCTGCAGGATTCAGGAGTGAAGCTGCTGTCTGATCTTGTGGAGAGTCCAGACTGCAGACTGGAGACTCTGAGGTCAGTAGAGGGTCTGAGTCAGTCCATGCTGGTTTCAGCAGTATTATACTAAACCCAGTTGGTATCAAAGCAAAGATCCAGTATTTCCTGCTTTCCTCAGTGAACTGTGAGAGAAGAATGGTGACAGGCTTCAGGATTGGACAGAAAGACAGAGAGAGAGAGAACAGTCAGCCAATCAGATGAGCCAGAAGCTTGTTGTGATCATGTGTTTGAGTTGATGTGAAGACGACTGTTGTTGTTGTATTCATGTGTTCAGGAAATAAAGCTGGACTCCAGCTGACAGCACTACAAGATGTATAGAGACAGTGGTCCTCATTCATCAAACTGTCGTACCATCAAATCTGATCTCAGAGTGTTTGTTCTCTCATTTCAACACTAAACAATTGATCAGTTCATCTTTGTCACAGCTCTAAGATCAGTCTGACTGAAGCCTGCAGAGAACCAGCATTACATTTAGTAACCATGTGGTCTTTCTACAGACCAGAACCTCTGCTGAAGTCCAGTAATCCCAGCTGATGTGTTGCTGTTCAGTCTTTGTATGAACATGTAGGACCTTTAACGTCATATATATATCTGTCCGTTTGTCTTTTGTTTTGTCCAAATATCTTTTAGAGCAGACTCCATATTCACATATTTGTCCTGTAATATTTCAAAAGTAGATGAAATATTCAAATGTGACTGAGATGCTGGTTTTTAACAGCTTTGAACCCTAACAGCAGTAAATCCATCATTAAAGTGAGCAGTGAACATCTCTCTGTTTCTGCAGTAATGATGCGTTCAGGGACTCTCAGCACTTTATTTCACTGTGTACTTGAGTGAAACCTGCAGAGTAAACAGACCTGATGCCCAAAGTCTGTGCAGGTCTGTGAGCTTCCAGCTCAGTGTGTTCACTCCAATACGTTAACATGAGAGCTGAAAGGAAGCTGGCTACGCTACACAGCCGCTCCACTTCTGGTCTGAACAGGACTCAAGTCCCTGCTGGTCTTTATACTGGATGTGCTGCATCACTGACTGACAGCTGATGAAGGGAGTCTCTGTAAACTCTGATTTATGACTTCTGTTGTCTCTCTTCTTCTCTCACCAGATGGCCCTGATCTCTGTCAGAGTGAGAGATGAGAAAGGTGGTGGTGTTGAGAGGATCAGCTGTGTCCTGATGATCCAGAGAGGTTGAAGCAGCAGCAGCAGCTTGTGGGTGGAGAGGCTCTGACTGGGCCATGTTACTGGGAGGTGGAGTGGAGAGGAGAGCTTCATCCAGCAGTGACTGACAGAGGAATCACAACAAGTGGAGATGACTCTCAGTGCTGCAGCCTGAACTGCTCTGAGATCAGCTCCACTGTCAGACACAATGTCAAGTCCATCATCATCCCTGTGTGTCCCTCTGGATGTGACAGAGTATCATCAGTGTATCTGGACTGCTCTGCTGCTGCTCTGTCCTTCTACACAGTCTCTACAGACACACTGAGACTCCTCCACTCCTTCTGCTCCACCCTCAACCACCTCCTCCACCTGGAATCTGGACTTTTCTTTCTCTCAGATGCTGTTAGATATGATGAACACAAAGTGACAAAGCAGATTATTACTGTTTATGACTCAATTTTAAAGCATTTAAAAACACACAGAGCCGTTAAACTCTGAACTTGTGTAAAAACTGTAATTATCAGTTTATTGCTTTGTGTTGCAGCTCCACCATGTGGTATGATGGAGAATTTTACCTAATTTCCACATTATATTTCTAAATATGTTTTATTATATTTTCTAAATATGTTTGAGATTTGAGAAATGTTTAAGCTTAGTTGTCATTCTTATTGGTGCTGGATTATATTTTAAATGTACATTTGTTCCATTTTTCTTCTGTAAGTTTTAGTTTTTATTTCATGTCTTTATGATTATATTCTGTGACTGTATCATTTGCAGAAACCTGTTAAAATAACAACACTCATTAAAGTATTACAGTGGGGATAAACTGAACATCACTCGTGTTAATGTCATCTGTTAACGACAGTCAGGACTTTGCTTCACTTGTGATATTTTTGACACAGCTGGGTGTTTTCTTTCTGTTTGTCACTGACAGGGAACATTTGGCTCATCAGTGATAGGCTGGTACCTGCAGACGTCAGAGAGGCCCAAATCAAATTTCAGCATAGGGTCACTTAAAGGTCAGGCCTCACGCTGCATGAACCTGTGGTGCTGCACAGGAAAGGATGTTTATTTCTTTTAAACATAAATGATTAAAATCAACGTTATAATTCCACATGTTGATCGACTGTGATCAAGCAGCTCCAGGCAGCACGTTTACTTTATTGTTTTAATGTCATCTGAAGTGTCTGACCTTCAGTCCAGGGTGGTGACATGATGTTGATGTGATATTAAGTTATTACGTAGAGCTTTTGTGCTTGTAGAGGTGAGTTTTTTCATCATGTTTGAATCTTTTTTAGTTCAGATAAAACAATGTAATTTAGATTAAATCACTTTGATTTAATTGCTTAATGTATAAATGTGAATTCAACTTTTTAAAATTATTTTTCGGGGCATTTTTGCATTTATTGAACCTTTGACCGTACAGACAGACAGAAAACACGAGGTGAGAGTGAGGAGGATGATAACAAATGCATCTTAGACCTCAGAGCCACAAGGACGCCCCCTACAGTTTGAGGCTAGCCACAGTGTAATTCAAACTGGTTTAAACTTATTGAAATTTGTCAAAAGGTTCTGCTAAATAAATAAATAAATCTTGTTTAACAGCTCTAAAAAATGAAGTAGACCAACTGGTCTCTCCTGGTTTCTTTTCCACAAAGGAGGCAGCTTTGTTGTGTGTTCAGTTGCCGAGTCACTAACATACACACTCCCAGGGTTACCGTGGCAACAGTCAAACGTTTCCTTTGCAGAGCCAGTTTTGATTTCACTGCAGCTCTCCCTCACTGTCTGTCGGAGCAGCAGAGACTCGTCCTCAGACTCTGAGTGTTCAGCAGGACGGACAGCACTCAGGTCAGTCACCGCTCTTTTCCTCCTTTACAGCCTCTGTGAGCCTCTGCAGCGGCTCCAGCAGGTCGCTCTGTGCTTCAGGCTGTTCAACACCACGATTTACAGTCAAGAGTTTCTGATGTGAGAGATAATGATCCCAAATGTGTCTGACTCTCAGGGAATTTAGAAACATGATGATGGTTGAGGTTGTAGTAAAGAGAATAACTGTTGTTGGTTGAATGTATTTTAACAGTTTAACTGTTTAAACTGCTGTTTCCTTTGCCTTTGTTAGGCTACTCTTGGTGTAAAGCACTTTAGTTGCATTTTGTGAATTAATGTTACTGTTTTTTCAAATTAGAATTATTTTTAACTAATTACAATATTGGGACTTATTCATACACAGTGAAGTGGCAGATATGTCTTTAAAAATGTATATTTTGTTTGTTAAATCACTTTTTATGTGACAGTTGATTGCATATGTGTTCATTATCAACCCAATACCTAAATAGTTGCTAATTTACAGAAGGAGGTTTTTTCTTTTGGAACATTATTCATGTAACAAATAGGAGGTGAGTTTCAGGCGTCTGTTGCCAGATAAGGACTTTCAGTATACACCTGGCTTCTGACACAGGTGCTTTTCTTTGAGCCATGTTCATAGAACAGAAAATCCCCAAATTTCAGTTGAACAGATCCAGTTCACTTCCTAATCCTCCTTCCTCCAACACCTCTGAGTGACCCTGTAAATGAAGCAGTATCTACTTGCGTTGTCAGTGAGTTGTGAGTAGTCCCACCATGGAGTGATCTTCTCTTCCCAGATTGTTTCATTTGAATATTTATTGAGGATTGAGGAGATGAAACAGTTTTTCAGCAATGAAAGAAGAAAAGATTTGATAAAAGTCAGAAAAGGTCTGTGATTTAGTGAAGCAGAAGTATGTTTTGTCTTCTGTTGTTTGGGGGCAGATTCAGCAGGTAGTTTACCAGGTAGACCTGACCAATGTACATTTTAAAATGATACAACATTCTGTCACATGTTTGACTCTCAGATGGCAGATCCAGACTCTCAGTCTCCAGCTGAGGTTTCTCACAGGGAGCAGGTGTCGAATGTTCCCCCAGCTGGCAGCTCTGAACCTGGGCTGAACGGCTGTGCTCCTTCCCCAGACACTGAGCTCCAGGCAGGGGTTCAGGGAGTCCAGGACGGCCCCGGGGGAGAGGAGGAGGAGGAGGAGGAGGAGGAAGGAGGAGCCAAACCCAGACCTCCTCTGCTTCACCTCCGCAGAGGTACAAACAACACACTGACCCGTAAACTGAAACAGTGTGCATTCAAACTAATGCTATTGCTAATACTGAACCTAACAGTAAGGCTAGTGCGATTACTGATACTATTAATTCTAATACCGACACTCAAGCTAACATTAGCACATTAATAATAATAATAATTATTGTACTAATTGTTATTATTGACCTTCTACTTAACTTTAACAATCTAAACTGCTAATGATCCTAATCTGAATCTGTAGAGTAACAGTAATATGACTGATGGCTAAATCTGCTACTTCTACTTTTTCCAATTGTACTCCTGGTATTGGCTATTACTGCAGTTAATACGACTACTATTACCACTATTATATAATTTGTCACTTCCTATGAATGGATTTCATGCACCTCATCAAACTGAAGTGTCCACAGAGGACACTTTGTCGCTAATAGTTTTCACCGTCTTGCAAGATGCGATGTAGGTTTGGATGCTTTTCTGTTGGTTTTCTTCTTCAGGTTTTGCTTTTTTGTGTTTTTTGGTTTTTATTTTCATTTAGTTTTTTTGTACACTTCCACTGTTTTTTCCTCCGAATCCCCAGATGTGACTGGCAGAGGACACCGGCGAATAGGAGGCCAGAACCTGAGAGCCATTAATCACATGTCATCTCCGGCGGCGGCTCCGCCCCCGACCACTGGCAACTCTGTGAGTAAACAGTTACTGCCGCCGGCCACAGGAGGCGCTATGGTGCTAGGATATAGGCATTAATTACATTTTCTTTATTTTTTTAATCTAAAGTATCAGAGGAGATAAATGAAAAAAAATCTGCCTCTTTCTGTCATCAGTAGACACTGCCATGACTCTTAACAGCCAGTAGGGGGCAGGTGGACTAACTGAGTGAGTGAGTTTTCTGGATCCATGAGGGGATTCAGCATTCACAAGTGGACAAAATAAATCAGTTATTGCAGGTTTAAATAAATTGACATGACTTCTGTCCCCAGTAACTGACAAAGAAGGTGATGTGTGGCCAACCCAAACTCCCACAGCTGCAGGATCAGAAATCTAACCTGCTCATTTCTCCCCAGGTGTCTGGTAAAAGGACGGTGCTGTTGTCCAATGAGGCGAGGAGAGAGATAGCAAAGCAGGCGAGAGCCATGAAGGAGGAGAGACGAGCGACGCTGGACGCCCGACACAAATACCTGATCAGCAGGCTGGTGGACGCCGGGACCCTGGTGGAGCCGGAGGTGGAGGATGCCCTCCTCTCTGATGACAAGGTAACATTACAGTCTGGCTCTAAAACTACAAACTCAGACTAGAAATGACCTTTCCTCTGTTCCCCACGAGTCAGTAATCAATCTCTGGGTAATTCATGTCTGATTCTTACAGTTCGGTCTGATTGACGAGTTCTTTGCTGCGAACGGATCCAAGAAGCTGATTTTCTTCTATCAGAATGTGAAACAGGTAACTTTTCTCACTTAAAATATATATTTTATGACTTCTGTGTATGATTTTACCTTTTTTCTGTCTCTCTCTCTTTCCTCAGTATCTGCCCTTTCCATCGTTTTCTCATTTTTCATCTTCCTCTCTGTTCTAAATGTCTTTCTCCCCAGAATCTGTCCTCCAGTCCTTCCTCCTTTGTGGACGTAGCGACCTCAGCTGTGGCTCAGAGGAAACTCTTCCTCACTACAGGGAGCTCTGAGGTAGGCCCCAACTGCTTAACCACAAGTTAATTACACATTTTGGAGTAAAACACAACACAGAGAAAGCTGAGAGTTTTCCAGAGAGGCGTTGTGGCTCTTTTCAACCCAGGAAGGAACTAAATCAGGAACCATAAGTCCCTTTTGTGCATTCCTGTTTGACTTTCTGAAAATCAGTCAAGATATTTGACCGATGATGCATCCAAAAAAAACCAGCTTTGCTTAAAATGACAAGACAACACAGAGTCAAAATGTCATTCACACAGCTTAATGTGTGAATGAGTTCAGTGACAATCAGCACATCCAGATAAATCCTTGACCACTTGAAAGTACAACACTCGGAGCGGGTTTATTGGGACAGGGACTAAATTTAGACCTAGATCAAAATGCAAGTAAAGTTCCTCCAGAGTTTCACGAGTTCCTGGAAAGTTCATGCTGTTGAGGCTGTTGAGGTTTTCTACACATGATGAGAGGCGGGTTCGGTGCAGAGGTGGTGAGGAGGACTGAAGTTGCTGCTAGACAAGGTGTAACTTTGAGATGCTTTATGAATGCAGGTCTATCTGAGGAGTTGTCAACATATATTAAGTTTCGCTCTGAGCTCAGAACAATGCTGCACCGCCTGCTTAATGTTCACCATTGTCCTGCCTCAGAGATAATAACTCTGGTGGAGTCTGTGTTGTGTTGCTATGGATGAAAAGTCTGTGTGCTGCTTAACAAGGTGAAACAAAACACCTTCAGCGTACATGACACAGTCTGAAGACTGCATGCAGACCAGTCTGACTCTGGTAAACCTACTATCCATATTCTGTGTCTCTTGTACAAAGAGTCAGCAATCAGAGCGTGAGCTAAAAAGCTACATGCTAATTATGGTGCTAATGAATTCAGATCAGGGTTTTAAGAGTATAACAATACATTTGTAAATTCAGCTATCTAAAAGTTTAGTTTTGCCAGATTAACAAATGCAAACATGTTTACAAAATGTCTGAACATCTCAAACTGGTGAGATGTTCTCAGGTAGACCTGTTCCCCCCCAAAACCTGAGGATTTGACTCATCTGAAACTGGTTGTTTAACACAAACGAGAGTTTCTAGTCCACCTTGGTTCCAGGTCCAGTCTCATCTAGATTGCTACACATCTCTATAATCTGGGCTAGATTTTGGACCTGACAGCAGCTGGGAACAGTCTGATAACTTGAGCATCACATGCTGAATCTTTAAGACAGCAGAAACTGTGAATCAGAGCTCTTTGTGTGCAGATGACCACAGAAAACATCGTTCAGACAGAAACACTCACAGTCCCTTTATCTGGACTCCGGGCCATTTGAGTTCCATTTTTAAAGGTGTCGTTCTGGTCCAGGTCCATGTTTTTTCTTGGGTTCAGGTAAGAACACAGTATTTTTCAGGGCATTATATAAATATCTTCACGGCAGACTGTCCTGTGACTGCAGCACAGTGTATTTATTTGTGAGATGAACTTCGTCTTCACCTGTTGACCACAGTGCACCTGATTAAAGTCCAACTAAACACAGTGTCCCTGTGTTTCTTCCAGCCTTTACTGGGGAAGTGTCTGTTCTTCCTGAGAACCACTGACAAGGCGATAACCACCGCTAACGTACAGCAGGTCAGTAACGTGGCTCGGTCTTCAGACCCCGCTGACTCGTTATGACGTGTTCGGTCAGACAGTGTGCACCTTGAATGAGGTGGAAATGGGATGCAGCCATAATCTACCTGTGTAACATCTTCTCCACACGTGTGCTATCACGCTGCTGTACCTGGCTGTATTTACAGGAGGTGAACTTCGGCATGTTGGACTGCAGTGACGGCAGCATCCTGAACAGTCTGGAAACTCTGCTGGCTCGCATCATGTTACCGGCCCTCAGGTCGCAGCAGGTACACATTCTGTCTGATCACAGAAAGTGGGATAGGTTCAGTTTTTACATAACCTGAACGACCCTTTTTACTCAGGGATCATCTCTTTTGTTGCTTATCAGCAGCAGATGATACGCAGTTATGTTCATTTCAGTCTTTCTCACCAAAAACATTTTTATTCTGATTCACCATCTGGTTAAAAATCTTCAGGGAGAGCTATAAATACATTTTAACTGTCTTCTGTTTTTTCCATTCAGTCACATGTGAAATGTCGGATGTGTGTCGGGTGGAAACTATAGTTTGATGTGAGATATATTTACATTAAAACATTTAAACTAATAAATCATTTCTACACATTATAAAGACACGATAATCATAACCTGGGTTATTAAAAAAATATCAATAAATGCAGATAATACATTTAAAAAAACAACGTCTCTGTGCTGTGAAATCGATGAACACACTGGTCTGATTGATCTGTACACACTGTAAATACAGAATGCAGGTTTTTAATAAATGTGCAGATGTTTTATTGTAAAGGAAAACATACAGAGAGAGAATAAAACTAAACTTAAACACCTCTGTGCTGGCAGAGGTAACTGTGTTCCCTTATCAGTATTTGGACAATGTGCAAATACAAACCCCAGACCAGGACAGGACGTCTCATTTCTCTAAAGCCATGTTTCCCAGATTCCTCTTCCTTCTTTTTCCTGCATCTCTTCACATAGTGAAGACGCAAGTGAGGGAGACGTTGATGCAATTAAGACACCTGTCCTGAATAAGATGTAAAATAGCAGGTGAGACAGTGTGGGCCAGTTCACTTTGGATTCAGAGGCTACTGTCTGCAGTTTGTCTCCTGATGCCGTCTGCTTGTTGTAGCCGTGTTGAGCATTTAGCTCCTTCATGTGCTCGGCCCGATTGCATTTGGACCTTCCAGCCTGTATTTTAACTGCTGACCCTTTATTCTGTGTCCAGACGTGGGGCTCCGTGCAGGAGGAGGGCGCGTCCCATCCAGACGTCCAGTCCTTCCTGTCTTCAGTGGATCAGTTCGTCGGTAACCTGAACTCAGCCAGAGTCAACATGGAGAGAAAGTTCCAGCTGCAGCAGGTCGACCTTCCTGATGCCATCGGCCGGCTGAGCAGCCCTGCAGACTACACGGCCGCAGGTAGGAGGGTCAACCAGCTGAATACACCCCCCCCACCACCACCACCACCACCACCACCACCAAGTCTCCGCTTTATTACAGCTTCTGCTTTCTCTGCTCTGCTACTGACAAATCATCCCTTTAAATGACTTGGTCTTGTTCTCGGTACTCTGATTTCTTAGTTTAGTAACACATACCTCATCTGTAGCTGCCCAAATAATCATTGTGAACAACAGCTTGTGCTTCTGCTCTCAGCCAATAACAGCGAGCTGGTGGAGCGTCTGGAGGGCGTGGTCTCAGCGTGGGCCAATCAGATCAAGCAGGTGCTGACAGAGAGCGAGCAGATGAGGAAGGAGGCCGATGACGTCGGACCCTCAGCTGAGCTGGAGCACTGGAAGAGACGCATGATCACCTTTAACAGGTAGACTCACTGAAAATGCTTTAATGAGTCCTCGAATGATTCTTGATCTTCTTTGTTGTTATGAGCTTTTTAAAGTCTCATTTCATTTTATTTCTCTTTTGCTGATCTTGTTTTTTCTCTCACTAGTGTAATTTATTACACCAATAATGCTGGTTATAACATGTATTTGTGTGTGTGTGTGTGTGTGTCAGTCTGATGGAGGAGGTGAAGCGTCCTCAGGTGAAAAGGACTCTGGGAGTTCTGCAGGTCACCAAGTCCCGAACTCTACGGACCTGGAGAGAGCTGGTCAGCTTCTGAAACGACACTTGTTTAAATTGAAGTTTAGTTTAAAGTTTAGTTTAATTGAGTTTAGTTTACTGCAGTTAGGGTTATGTTGCTGATATCATGATTGATTGGCTGATTGATTGATTGTGTAAGGACGGGAACATCACCGTCGTGGCTAACGAGGCCAAGGACAACGTGAAGTATCTCTACACTCTGGACAAGTTCTTTGGACCGCTGGGGAAATGCACTCCGGTAAAAATAAACTTTCTAAACTTTCTCTGAGCTTTGAAAGTGGACAGATAGATGCAGACACACTCTGCTTGGTTTGGTTTGTGACCTGTTGACGAGCTGTTCAGTGAAAAAGCTGTGTTTCAGTTTCAGCTGGTCTCTGTTTTTTGTCGCTTTTTCACAACTCAAGAGAAAAGAAAAGAACAAATAAATACTTAGTAAAGTATGTTTGTGTCTCCATTTGAAAAGGAACAATAAATACAAAAGATGCTGTAGAAAAATAAATAAAAGATGAATGTGAATTATTAGCTCGGGTATCTCTAATTGGGTTCAAGGAAAAAGGTATATATATCCAAAAGGTGCTGCATTGGGGGGGATGAAAGAGATTTAAGGTATGTTTTAATTTTGAAAATTTTAACCTATAACTTACCTGGATTGCTTGGCCAACACATAAACACTGTTGCTTGTTTTCAGCCATTATATATATATATATATATATATATATATATATATATATATATATATATATATATATATATATGTGTGTGTATGTTTTTTTTTCATCGTCTAATACAAACTGCAACTGTCAGAAAACTACAACACGTCGTCATCAGTGCAGGAAGCTTCATCCATCACTGTGTGAGTGTTTCCAGTCTTAGATTAACTCTCAGTGTGACTCCTAAAAGGGTTTCGGAGACACTTGGATAAATACAGAAATACAAATAATAAAATACATAAAGATGAACTCCAGTGATTCTCCACATCAGCGTGTTTCTGTTCTGTACTGCACTTGTTTTAAAGTAGTATAAAGCCTTCAGTGTCTCAGAGGAGCTGTGTGATCTGATAAATGTCCTCGAGTGATGTCACTTGAGTCAGTGTCGGTCGGGGCTGAAGATGAAAACATTGTGTTGGTGAGGAGTCAGAGAGAAGTGAGCTACATTAGCTCCTAGCCAGCATAACACACCCTGATCTCCAACCTAACTGTGGGCAGTGGAGTTGCACTGTGTGTAATGTAGGAGCCAGACAAGGAAGAAGAAGAATGTGGAATAAAAGAGGATGTTTCTGGTTCTGCTGCATCAACTTTGATGCTGTTTTGTTAAACTGTCCATCAAGAGTCCGACAGTGTTATAGGAATACAAAGCTAAATCACAGGAATGCTCTATAAAGTACCTTAAAAAACAATCTAAATACTTTTAGCCAACATTCACACAGAACAGGACTTCTAGTTTAGTTCTAGATCCAGTTCACATCCGTCACATGGTGGTAAAACTGCTGCTTTCTTTGTTGTCAGTTCAGTATTTCACAGGAAAAAGCTAAACTGAAAGAAATCCAGCCTCAGGTTAGGAACTGGTGTTAAATGGATGGTAGCTGCTGTAGCTGCTGCTGCTGCACACCTCTAACCCCCCCCCCTCCACCCCCCCTCTTTCTGGCTCTGACAGACCAGGATGCTGGAGCACATCCCCGGTCTGATGACCAGTATCAGGATGATCCACACCGTCTCTCAGTATTACAACACCTCAGAGAGAATGACCTCTTTGCTGCTCAAGGTCACTAACCAGATGATCACCACCTGCAGGAGCTACCTGTCGCAGGGCGTCGCCCGCATCTGGGACCACAGCAGGTACCGAGGACTAGACCACTACACCTGATTAGACCAGACCAGTCTAGATTAGACGAGTCAAAACAAGATTACATCAGATGAGAATAAAAGTGTGTGTGTGTGTGCCAGGCCGGTGCTGCTGCAGCGTATCTCAGACTGTTGTAATCTGAATGTGGAGTACCAGAGGAGCTTCCAGACCGTCAGAGACAAACTGAGAGAAAACCCTGAACACAGACAGTTTGACTTCAGGTAAACACCGAGCAGCAACTCGATTTTTAACAGTTTCTTACAAAATCACCGACACCTTCACCCCCAGTGTCTCTGTCTCCGTGTCTTTCTTTTCTTGTCAGTGAGAACTACATCTTCGGGAAGTTTGATGCTTTCTGCCGACGTCTGGAGAAGATTGCTGACATGGCGTCTTCACTGGAGAGCCTGGCTGCTCTGCAGAACATGAAGGTGAAGCCTGGTTCTTAAAATTATTATACACTCTTATTTAAACAGAGACCAGTATCATCAGCCTAAAGGTCTAACCTGATTCTCCAGCTCTTCTATTGCAACAACACTTTTTCTTATATGCTACAAATGACTATGAATGTTTCTTTTGATCTTTCATTTGTATTTTATAACTATGAAATAGTAAAAATGTGGTTATTGCTTTTAAATGCAGCTGAAGGTAAATTATTTTGGGGTTATGGTCATGATTTAGCTTTTTTATGTGAAAAAAATCCCCTGATTAGTTCACACAATCCTACAAATGTGCACAATTTTTTTCTTCAACGTATTTGACATTTAAAAATCACTATTTCTTTTCATTAAAATGAGTATGAAATATAGAAAAAGGAAACTATTCAAAAGCCATATTTAACAGTGTTCAGAGAATTTAAAAGCTCAAACATTTTGGTTTTAGCTGCAAAGTTTAGCAGGTAACAGCCTCTTCTGCTCTAATCAGCTAACGTGTATTTAAACCTGATGGTTTGTAGCTGCAGCTTCAGAAACGTAGTTAACTGGAGAAATGAGTTTATGGACAACGCAGCATGTGAATGATGCTGAACCTCATGAAGAAGACTGATTGAAACTGAGCTGAGCTGTGTTCCAGGTGGAGGGCGTTGAGAAGATTTACGTCCGCTACCAGACCATCGTCTCCACAACCAAGTCCAAGACCTACGACGTCCTGGACCTCCGCAAGCTGGAGGTAACACTGTATAAATGATATAAAATGCCATATAGTATAAATAAATGCTATATATGAACCGGAAAATAAAATGATATGAATGAAATTGAATGAATAATTAGCAGTTTTTTAAGTTACAATCTGCTTCACTGAGAAGAAAAGCAGAGAAACACAAGCAAAGACAATAAAAACAAAAAGTCCAGTTTGAGTTACAGATTAAGTGTGTGTGTGTGTGTGTGTGTGTGTCAGTTTGACAGTGACTATGCAGACTTCCAGCTCCAGGTTCAGGGTTTGTTCCAGTCCCTTCAGTCCCTGCTGGACTCTTGGTTCCTTCAGTCCCTCACCGTGAGTTCGTATTCTGCTAAACCTCAAACTGACATGTTTACAGAGTTAATGATGGTGGAGGGAGAACAGACCAACATTCAGACTCTCAGAGTGGGTGTTTGTGCTTCAGACGGAGCGGATGCTGGAGCTGCTGGCGGTGTTTGAGTCCAGCCCAACGGCTCGTCTGGACCTGAAACAGCACTACCTGCTGCTACTGCAGCGCTACAGCAGAGAGCTGGAGCTGCTGAGGAAGACCTACCAGAGACAGAGAGACAGACCGCCCACCGGACGCAACCTGCCCCCGGTACAAACACCTGTCTCTCTCACCGTCTGTCTGACTGACTCTTTGGTCTGACGATTATTTTTGTGTCTATAAAATATCCTGTATAATTTCCCACAAACCAAGGTGACGTCTTCAAATGTTTTGTCTGACCAACAGTCCAAAAATCCAAAAATCCAAAAGCTGTTCAGTTTACCATCATGTATGACAAAGAAAAGTCCTCACATTTAAGAAGAAAATGTATTTTTGTTTGCTTTTGATTATTCAATAGTTATCAATAGTTGTTCCGTCTCCCTCTCAGGTGGCAGGTAGGATCCTGTGGTGTCGCCAGCTTTTCAGGAAGATTGAAGCTCCCATGTTGATCCTGAAGAAGAAACTTGACTTCCTCAAGGTGCAACCTCTGATTTTACCACATCAATCATGTCAGTATCACTGATCAGTATGCCCTCAGTGACCCTACCTGTCTGTCTCTCCCACCTGTCTGTCTCTCTGCCAGGGTCCAGAGATGACTAAAGTGATCCGGAGCTACAACAAGATGGCCGTGGTGTTGCTGCAGTACGAGGTGCTGCACCTGCAAGCGTGGAGTCAGGCTGCAGAGAGCGCACCGCACTGCCTGAACGCCGCCCTGCTGGTCCGACATGAGAACAGCAAGGTGCTGGATGACGTAATGACAGATCAATGGATGAGTGACCGAGCTTTCAAAGGGCTCAATTTGGATTTAAGGACAACTGGAGTTTATGTTGTTAGCTAACAAGCTAGTCACCAATCCACCCTGTAGTCAGCAGCTAAAACCACCATGTCTCTCTCTCACATTTCTATTTCTAAACAAAATGCAACATGTAAATCAGACAGACTTGCAGTTTCCCCCTGAGTTAGCCTGAACATATCCCGGACATCCCAGTAAGATGGCTGTCCTGTTTATTTTAGCAGCTGAATAAATCGGGTCTGTACTTTAGGACTGCAGAGAGCCGAATGTCCTGACGTCACTTCCTGTCGAGCCTCTATTCCAGTAGCTTCTGTAACTCAATACAATCTCTCATTCAGCGTTTCTTTCAAAAAAATGTGTTTTCCAACTTTCTAGCAGTAATCTGTGCCGTCTAAACTTCAGCTCTCTGTCCTGCTGCCGCGACACCTCGACTCACACATGGACTCGCTTCTGTTGCCTTCAAAGGTCTAGGGCTGATGGGAAATGGTGTTTGTTAAAGGCCGCTAAGAAATAGAAATGTGAAATAAACATCAATATTATATTGTTTCCTTACCTAAACATATAAAGGCTATGGATACATGAATTCTTAGTTATGATAATTGTTACAAATGTCAATGGGATTTTGAATGAGGTTTTCTTACTTATGTAACAGAACCTGGAAGTCCACGTTTCATTTGGGCTCTCTACTGAATGTTGAGGCTTCAACACATTGTTCAGAGATCTACACTCAGTGTCCTTTTGTGTTGTAATTTTGTTGTTGGATATTATGTCCAACACTTGGCAAGATGGGCCCAGTTTGTGAGGAACTGTCTGTTTCCCAGGAGGTTTTCTTGAACCTGGACCCCGTGGTGCTGGAGGTGCTGCAGGAAGCACGGTGGATGAGCAAACTGGGGGTGACCGTGCCAAAGGTCATCCTAAAAATGACCTCCAGAGAAGCACAGGTCAAAGCTCTGTACAAGCGGTGAGAACCACTGTTGTCTCTTTACTGTGGGTCACTTTTTCTTGTTCGATGAAGCAAAAGGCACTGCACGACACACAAATCAGTCCTTGTTCGTGGTTCATGCATGTTCCCTAATTTTCATTGTTTTGTGTGCATGTTCAAATGAACTTTTTTTTTGTCTCAATTAATTTTACACTTTGCTTAACTTTACTCACTTTTTTACCTGACTAGATTGATTTGAATTAAATTCCAGACCTTACTCAACGTAACTTGATGTTGTGCAACTCGTTTTGCCTTTACATGATTTGACCCATGTACCCTTCTCGCCTCGGCTCGACTCACCTGGCCTTGCCTTTTCTTAGCTTGACTCGGCTGGATTCGACCTGTACTGCCTTTGTTGTAAACTTGTATTGTCTTTGATTGACTCGACTGTCTGCTCTGCTGGTCCAGGCTGCTGGACTTGCTCCAGGACTACAGCTTGGTGGTTGCCAGGATCCCGCCTTTCCTCTTCCCTCTGATGCAGCCCTTCATTGGCCAGGTGGAGGCGTCTCTCTCTCCTGGACTCACCACACTGTCCTGGACCGCTCTTAATACTGATGCATGTAAGCAGGAACAGATGAATTAATGGTTGGATGGATGCAGAGAAACACATTTGCTGTTTTATTTGCTTTTATATGATCAGTTTTAGCAACAGTACTAATAATATTAATTCAGTTCCACTCTCTCTCCTGCTCAGTCATAGAGAGTGTGTATCTGGCTCTGAAAGAACTGGATCAGGTATCCAAAGTTGCCACAGACCTGTTGGAGTGTCGCATCGGTCGGCTGCTTCAAGCCATGTCGTCCTTCTGTCTGCTGGTCCTGCCTGAAGATTCACCTGTCTTCCCTCAGGACCTCCTGCTGCAGACAGACAGCTCAGTCCAAGCTGCTGCTGTCACTCTGAACTGGTAATACTGGTGGTAAAACAATATTCACGCTACTATATATATATATATATATATATACATATATGTATATGTGTATATATATATATATATACATATATATATGTATATATACATATATGTATATGTATATATATATATATATATAATGTGTATATATATGCATGCTGTGACACACACATTATTACATGCACACATGGCTGCATGTGCAGCAGCATTACATGCATATTATTACATGTCACACACATGTTATTGTTATTACATATTATTATTGACAGACATATAATCTATTATTGTTACATATTATTACATACAACATTACATACGTATTATTATTATTACATAATGCATATTATTTATTTATTGCAGTAAATATTATAATATTGACATATTATTATATTGCATAAAAGTATGTATTGATACATGCATACGTAGATATTATTATTAATATTATTACGTATTATATGTGTGTATACATATATATATATATATGTATATATATATATATATATATATATATATGTATATTTGTGTATATGTATATATGTGTGTGTATATATATATAGGACTATTTTTCTATTTATTTTTATTGTATTTCTATATATGACACTTTTGCTGGCTGCTGCAACGCTAAAAATTTCCCCGCTGTGGGACAATAAAGGCTCATCTTATCTTATCTTATCTTATATATGTATATGTATATGTAGCACGGTTCCTTGCTCTCGCGGGTTCCGCTGACAGAAGCGCACACACAACTTTACCGTTTATGGCCTGGTCTGGCCCTTTATTTTGCTCCACTGAGCTCACTTGCAACACACACATACAACCCGACTGTCCTTCTTCCCTTCGTTTCCGTGCGGGGAAGCCGTCGTTTCCTTCTCTTCTCTGGGTGCCTGGCAGCTCTGCCGTGTGTCCTTCTCCGCTCTCCAGCTCCATCCCCCCTCTCCTCAGGCTGCCGCTACTGATAAACACACACACGCTGATTATCATTTGCGGCACCCGTGTGCTGCCCTGACTCCCTGAGCCACTCCCCCACCTCTCTCCTCTGCAGCTGAGCGCTAAACCACGCCCCGCCACCACAGTATATATATATATATATATATATTCTAAAGTTTATCTAAAGTTAATACGAGGCTTCAGCAGTCTGACTGCTGTGTGTGTGTCTGTGTGTGTGTACAGGCAGAGTCAGCAGGTAGAGAAGTACGTGTTTGAGCTGATTGACGAGCTGAAGAGGAAGATGAAGACGACAGAGACTGTTAATCTGGAGGTAACACACACACACAGACGAGTATTGGGTAGTAGTGGTTTGTCATTCACTCATTTTCCTCTCCTTCTTCTCCTCCTCCTCCTCCTCCTCCTCCTCCTCCTCCTCCTCCTCCTCCTCAGGGATCTTTCCAGTGTCTCCATCCAGACTCCAAGCAGAAGACTCGCTGTCAGTCTTGTCTTCCTTGTCGTTTCTACAACCTGATTGGTCAGCTCTGTCATCGCAACACTGAAGCCCTGGTCAAAGGTCAGCCTTCTTTCCCACCATTTCTCCTTCTCTTCCTCTGTCTTCCTACCCTTCTTTTTCTGTCCTCCTTCAGTTTCACCTTCTTTCCCACCATTTTAACACAATTAAAACTCTAAAAATGAGCTACGTTGAGCAAGTTTCAGGTCTCTGTGTGTTGATTTTGATAGCGTACTAAAATGAAGTGAAAACACGTCTGTAAAGTAAGAAAAACATATAAAACAAATAACAGTGCCACTTAACTTGTCAGTAATTTGGGTTGTAAGCACATAAGATTTACTTGTCCTTTATCAGACAGTACTGTATTGTCCGCCATCACGTCTCAGCTCTGTTATCCTTTTCCTTTCAGCCACCAGATCCTCTCTGGACGCCCTGAGGAGGAGACTTCATGTCCCCAAATACCAGCTGTCCTCCTCCTCCTCCTCCTCCTCCTCCTCCCACAGCAGCCAATCAGCTCCTCCTCCTCTCTTCAGAGCCTCCATCCAGCTCGCCATCCCCAACATCGTCCTCAGACCGAGCCTGGATGACATCCAGGTACTTGTGTTGTATCCTGTAGCTCCAGTGAACCCTGCAGACTCTGTCTACAGTCATGTCTGTAAGATTAAATATATCATTATCAAACCCAGCCCATATCAGACTGACTCAAGATACTCCACAAGACGTTAAATATGTTCAGTTTTGGTGAGTTGCCATGGTGATATAAGTGTGATTACTGTAAGCAGTTAAAAGTGGACCCCCAGCAGTAAAGACGCTCGTCAACAACACGTAATTAACTTGTTTGGGCTTTTTTATGGTCCCCTTTTGGTATTTTGTGTGTTATGTTATATAGAAGTTGGATTTTTCAAAATTGTGAAAGTCTCCTTTTTCTGGTCTGCTGTTTCCTGCAGCTACTTTAATTGTTTTGCTATGACGTGATTTTTTTAATTATATACTACATGGCCAAAAGTAGCTGGAGAGCCTTTCTAATTAGTGCAGGGTATCTGCAGATCTTGAAGTCTTATTTTCTTAAATAAAAAAAAAGCCTTTGACGGTTTTAAAGTGTTAAATCTTGTCTCTTGGCTGCTGTAGGCAGTAACATCAGTTTCTGTAAGTGACTGCAGGCGGTCAGACGTTCTCCTCCTCTAAACTAACAGTAGGACTGAGCTGCAGGAGGCTGTTCAGTCAGAACCATCAGACCTGCTCAGCTCAGAATAGACAAGTGTTATTAGCAGGTTGTATCCACAGACATGTGGATACAACCTGTTATCCTGTTGCTCCACCTTGTAGAGAAAGCAATCCTTGTGTTGGTGTAGAAAGAGTGATCCAGATCCAGGTAATCTAGAGAGAATAATGAAATGCCATTTAATGATAATGATTTAATGAGTTTAAGAATTGCCCGTGTGGCTCACATGAATATATTGTATGTTCGAATCTGTTTGCATGTGTGTGTTTGTTTTGGTTGATGGACTTTTGGGATTTAAAGGCACAGGAAGCTCAACATGGTGATTTTGTCGTCTCGCCACCAGCTCAGTTGCTGTAAATTGCTTCTACGTTGCTTCTTTACCTAAATGTTGTTGTCTTTGTTTCCTGGTTCAGACGCCGGGGCTTTTAAACCCATTTGGTACCAGAAACAACGGGTCCAGATAGGGAACACTGCTCCACCTGGGTGTCTCATTTGATGTGTGATTGACCGTCCTTAGTCTGATAAGTGTTGACAGGTGACTTCTCCTCTTCTGTGTTGTGCAGTTAAACCAAATGTGTGTGTGTGTGTGTTTCAGACTACAGTCAACAGGCTGGTGAGCGTCGTGTTGTCCGTGACTAAAGACATCCCTCTGTGGACTTACTCTCATCTGCAGTACAAACAGCAGCAGGTACGCTCATCACTGATCTCCTGCATCTTTGTTTTGGAAGCACCTGTTACCAGACAGCCAATCACATTCCAGTATTATGCTCTGTGTGTGTGTGTGTGTGTGTGTGTGTGTGTGTGTGTGTGTGTGTGTGTGTCGCAGGTGGAGCAGGCGGCAGTTCGGGATGCAGGAGACGACATCCCGGTGAAGCCGCCGGTGCTGAGGCCTCTGGACAGACAGCTGGCCGAACACAAAGACGTCACCAAGTCAGTCCAACAGTCCAGTCATGAAAGTGATTCTTAAATAGGCAGGAATATAATATGTATATATATATATATAGCATATTTAGTACAGACACCAGACAGTGTGTCCAAAGAATAAGTAGAAACCACATTTCTGACTTACACAAAGAAGAAGTGAAGAAAAATATATTTTTCTTAAAACGATCTTAGTATGACGTTGGTGCTGCAAAGCTACGAGCAAAGAAAACCCTAACAGGACAAATACATGTTTCATTTCATCTCGGAGGATATAAACGCCTTTTTAAAGTCTTCAGACCTGCCGTCAACAACTGTCCCAGATTACAAGACTGAACAAATAAAAAAAGAGGATGGAACTCTTTCTCTATTTTTATCTGCTCAAACAAACCTGATGCACTTCATTTGAAGAACTTAAACTGAGACTGAACTACCAGATAAAGGCAGCTACACCTGTACAGTCTAATGCAATCCAACACAACAGTCCTGCAATAAATCTGATGTTTCATTTGACTGAAAGATGTTTCTAATATTTAAAGAAGCTGTTGCCGTTGTTTTAAACAGAATGGAAAGAATTCAGAGATTTAAACCCGTATTTAACCTTAAACTGCAGCTAAGCCTCCAGAGTTCCTGTCCCATGTTGTTGTTGTTGGAGCAGGTTGGTGATCCAGCTCAGCTCCGTCGTGTCGTCTCTGAGAGCTCAAGCTGCCGACACTCTGAATGAGCTCAGTCACTTCTCCACACTGTGGAACCAGGTGTGTGTGTGTGTGTGTGTGTGTGTGTGTGTGTGTGTGTGTGTGTGTGTGTGTGTGTGTGTGTGTGTGTGATGCTGAGCTGGACTAACGGTCAGTTGTGTTTAGGACCCAGAGGAGCAGGTCCAGGCCTTCCTGCAGTCCGACCCCTCGCTGACGGAGTTCAGCTCTCAGATCTCCTTCTACTCTGTGAGTCCAGGTCCTGCTGATCACACAAACACCGTCACCAGGCTGCACCCAGACTCTCTCTCAGCTCATGGTTCACTACAGTTCACTACTGATCTTTTACATTGACAGACATCATGTGTGTAATTCATGGCACAGTTCAAACCGGATCAAAACATTATTTGTCTCTTCCCGCTAACTACAGAACACATTTTCTCCAGAATAAGGTCCCATGGTGGTCCACCGGATTAACGTACAGGGGTGCAGGTCTGAAAGGGGCCTTTAGTCTGGTCCCGGCAATAACCAGACAACTTGTTGAAGGTGTATTTTTGGATGCAGCTGCTTCCTCTCTTTGTGCACAGAGTTCAGTTCAGTTTGAGAATTAGCAGACCAGGTTCATCAAATCTACCATTAGAACTTGTGTTGAAACACACAGTTCGGTTGCTGTCTTTACCCATGATGCCTTGCTGTCCCTGCAGAAGCTGGAGGTGCAGATTTCGGAGCTCCCGGTGTTTTGTACGGTGGGCCCGGTCCTCTTCGACACCGACCAGCTGAAGCTGGCGCTCACTCAGGAGTGTCGTCTCTGGAAACGAGCCTTCGGCGCCGCACTCAACCGCCGGGCGTCCGCCGACATGGACGACATTCTCTCATTCGTGGACGGGCTGACGAAGCGCCTGCAGCGACCAATCACAGACCTGGAGGACGTCCGAGGAGCCATGGCAGCGCTCAGAGAGGTCTGCAAGCGTCTGATTGGCTGTCTGGTTCTCCGTCAGACATCATTCATTCATTCATTCATTGAACTGAATTAATTTGTGATTGACTGACTGAACCATTTATCTACACTTCTACTAAAGAATTAACTCTTATTATATGAATCAGTTCTTTCTCTTTTCATCCATTCATTTGCTCATTCATCAATAAATTAATAAATTCCTTCATGTACTTATTCCATCACATAATTATTCATCCATTCATTCATTCATTCCTTCTTTTAATTGTTACAGTAGCTCAATGATTCAGTCAGTAGCTTTTCATTCAGTTGTTCATTAAATGAGTTTATTCCTCATGAGTTCATCCTTTCATTCACTCATTGTTATAATTCATTTAGCCTATTGGTTCTTTTCTTCATTCATTTTTAAAATGTGCATGAATGATATTTATAGTTTTAATCTGTGTAAATATGGTTCTAATCATTTACCAAGAGTACTACTGCTAATGTACTTTTAGTAATGTTACCTTCTTGCTGCTCATCGTTCAGTTCATTCATCATTCCTTCACTCATTCACCTCCTCACTGTTTACCGTCTGAGGTTCGGGAGGCGGAGGTTCGTATCGACGCCACCATCGGTCCGGTGGAGGAATCCTTCGCTCTGCTCAACAAACACGAGCTGCTCTTCAACGACGGGAACGCCGAGCGCGTGGACGGCCTGACGTACGCCTGGAAAACCCTCAACGCCCTGGTGAGACGGAGGGGGGGGGCACTGGGAGAAATCAGCTTCTTTACATTATCAGTGCAGGTTTTAACATCGACCAACATAAACAGTGTAGATCAGCTCAGCGACCGTTTCTCATCACTGTAAAAAAGATTTAAAATGTTTTACTACGTTCTCCAGTATAACACAGCAAAAATAAAATCACACCCCAGCTGCCCCAACTGAAAAATAATTTTGACTACACTACATGTATCACTACTGTTTATCGATGAAACATTTTAGAAAGTGAAAAGAAAAAGACTAGAAGTAGTAGAACTAATGTATTTACTAATGTAAGCAATTGGCAAAATGCTAAAACACAAAAATACGATTTGGGTTAAACCAAACACCAAGTGGCTTTTTCTTACCTGAAATATTTTAAGGTGTGTGTGTGTGTGTGTGTGGTCTTGTGCTTGTATCTTAGTGAGGACCAGTTTTAGACCTTCAAAGTGAAGACGAGACAAATGAAGAAACATTTTGTCTGGTCTTCACTTGGTTTTAGGGTTAAGGGTCATTACAAGTACAGAATACTGCTGTTTGGGAACAGTTTGATTATTTTTCTTTTCTTTTTCTTTTCATATATACAGTTTCTCTTATTTTCTAATTTTTATATTTGGCTTGTGTTGTGTGATTTTAAATAGGTTTTTATTGGTTTGACGTGGAGCCTGGAAGACTAGCGGCCACTTTGTGAAAGCTAATGGGGATCTGAATAAAGAAGTACAGATGGGAGTGTGTTGTGGTTTCAGGTGGTGCAGAACCAGAACACTCTTGTGAAGATCCAGCCCAGCATGAAGGCAGACCTGCTGTACGCAGTGCAGAGCTTCCAGAGCCATGTTCAGAGCTTCTGCACCGAGTACAACCACAGGTGAGCTCACACATCAGGCGCAAACGCTGAATGATGAAGGTGTATAACAACATGCAAAAAAAGTCCACCTTGTGTGTGTTTGCAGGGGTCCGGGGATGGAGGGCGTGGCTCCAGCTGAAGCCAGTGAGCGGCTGCAGAGTTTTCAGGCTGAGTTTGATCAGCTGTGGAGGAAATACACCACCTACTCTGGAGGAGAGGAGCTGTTCGGACTGCCTGTTAACGGTACGACTGACTGGCTTCCCTACTTCTCTCCTTCCTTCTCTCCTTCCTTGTCTCCTTCCTTCCTAATCAGGCCTCCCCTCCCTGCAGAGTATCCGGAGCTGCAGAGGATCAAGAGGGAGCTCTCTCTGCTGTCCAAACTCTACGCTTTGTACAACTCCGTCATCGACAGCGTCGCCGGCTACTACGACATCCTGTGGGCCGACCTCAACATCGAGAAGATCAACACCGAGCTGCAGGACTTCCAGAACAGGTACAGCAGGGAGGAGCTTATCCAACATTTTTGCTGAACATGTTATTTAAGATTAGATTAAGACTGATATAATGCAGGCAGCAAACTAAAATGCATGTTTTTTATGTTGTGTTATGTAGTTCAAATCTACAGTTTTGGTTACCAGTGGCAGAGCTGGGTTTCTCAGAGAGGAGTGAATCCATTGCTGTATTTATCTTCTTTTGTGTTTTCAGGATCCGGAAGCTTCCGAAGGCGTTGAAGGAGTGGCAGGCCTTCAGAGATCTGAAGAAAACCATCGATGACTTCACAGAGACCTGCCCTCTGCTCTACATGATGGCCAACAAGGTAGGACGATGCACAAACATCCTCTTAAAGGCATGGATAGTCCCTCCTGTTTAATGACCTCACTGCGTCCTTCAGGCCATGCTGCCCCGACACTGGACTCGTCTCAGTGAGTTGACTGGTCACAACTTCCAGGTGGAGTCAGAGAGTTTCTCCCTCAGAAACATCATGGAGGCTCCGCTGCTGAAAAACAAAGAAGACATTGAGGTACTGACGCTGATGTTGTCGGTCTGGGCTGGAAAGGAAGTGATGTCACAATCTGTATACTTTCACCTCTTTCTCAGATCTTTTATTTAAAGAACATCATACAACCCAGTTTATGTATTTTAGTCTCACGTAATAATGCCTGTTCTTTAATTTCACCATAAATTACAGTTGCAGATGTACGAATATATCAGCTGACCAGTTCCTCCTGAGCAGATATATTTCACTTGTTTTTAATAAACAACAAAATAATTTGTTCTGACATGCAGCTCATTCTGAGTCTCACTTGGACATGTTTTTGTTTTTTATGTTGAAAAGTGGAGAATAACCCAGAAAAAAGTCAGAAATAATCTGGAAAAGTTTTGGAATAGTTCTGTAGAGTCAAGAGTAATCCAGAACAGTTTGGTTTTACAATACATCTTGTGTTTCAGGATGTTTGTATCAGCGCGGTGAAGGAGCGGGACATCGAGGCCAAGCTGAAGGACGTGGTGGCCGAGTGGAGCAGCCAGACGCTCAGCTTCGCCACCTTCAGGACCAGAGGAGAACTGCTGCTGAGAGGAGCCGACACGGCCGAGAAAATCTCCATGATGGAGGACAGTCTGATGGTGCTGACGTCACTGCTGAGCAACAGGTGAGGAGACAAGGATGAGGATGAGGAAGGAAGGAAAAAAAGAAGGAGGGCAAGAAAGAAGGAGATCTAAAAGCAAAAAAATTAAAATAAACATGTAAGAATGAAATGCATAGGAGAAAGAAAGGAAAGAGTGTGGAAGGTCAGTGAACAAATGAATGAACAGACCATCTGTGGTCCTTCCTCCTGCAGGTATAACGCTCCATTCAAGCCGTCCATCCAGCTGTGGGTCCAGAAACTCTCCAACACCTCCGAGATCATCGAAAAGTGGTTGTCGGTTCAAAACCTCTGGATCTACCTGGAGGCGGTGTTCGTGGGCGGAGACATCGCCAAGCAGCTGCCTCAGGTCCCCATAAACACTGAAAAACGTTCTGTCCCAAAATCCACTTTGTGTTTCTCAACAGTGTGTCATTGCTGTCATCATCAGCACAGCTTGTTGTTATTGGTTACTGGTAGTTGTAAATCATCTTACCATGGTAATATTTACTTACTGTCCACACAGAACCATGGACACTTTCCTGGTTGCTGAGTGGCATCTTGTTGCACAGCTGAAAGAGGACAAGTTCTCTAGCTGTTTGTTGATCATGTTATATGTGAAGGTTTAACTCCAACGTTTGTCTTTAACTCGTGCAGGAGGCCAAACGTTTCCAAAACATTGACAAGTCGTGGCAGAGGATCATGCAGCGAGCACACGAGCTTCCCAACGTGGTGCAGTGCTGCGTGGGAGACGAGACGCTCAGCCAGGTGCTGAGCAACACAACACTCACAATACTCTGCCATGGCTGTCAGACATGAGACTGTGTGTCTGTCTGTCACGATTCAGTCTTGATTCAGACCGGGACCTTCTTTTCTCTTCCTCCTTCTCCAGTTGCTCCCTCACCTGCTGGAGCAGTTGGAGCTCTGTCAGAAGTCTCTGTCTGGTTACCTGGAGAAGAAACGCTTGGTGTTTCCTCGTTTTTTCTTCGTGTCCGACCCCTCCCTGCTAGAGATTCTGGGCCAAGCCTCTGACTCGCACACTATACAGGTAACACACAAGTGCACAGGTGACACACAGGTGAAAGTTTTACAATTTCATTTTAGTTTTTCATTTTGATTTAGGTTACAATTTCTGTTGCAGATTTTATTTTTCCTGCTCTCTCTCTGTCTGCTTTTCTGTCTTTCTGTTATTATTATTGTTTGTCTTTGTCAGGCTCACCTGCTCAGTCTGTTTGACAACGTTAACAGAGTTGTTTTCAATGAGAAAATCTACGACCAGATCGTCAGTTTTCAGTCTCAAGAAGGAGAAACTGTGGAGCTGAGCCAACCTATCCTGGCACAGGTACACACATACACACCTGTATCACTGTCCTTATGGATACTTTCCATTGACTACATCACTTATGTGACTCTCTTATGACTTGTCTCTTCCAGGGGAACGTGGAGATGTGGTTAGGACAGTTGCTAGCAGGGGTGAGGCAGACCCTCCATGCTATCATTCGCCAGGCCTACCAGTCCATCAGCGACCCGGGCCTGAAGCTGCTGGAGTTCCTATCTGCGTTTCCAGCTCAGGTTGGCCTGCTGGGAATCCAGATGATTTGGACCAAAGACGCAGAAGATGCGCTCGTCCTCAGCAAGTCTGACAAGAAGGTGCTTTTATTTTGAAATAGAAGTGGAGTATCATGCAGATCCTCCCCCCCTCACTGTCCCCTACCTGATTGGCTTACAGATCATGCAGACGACCAATCAGAAGTTCCTGGACCTCCTCAACGAGCTGATTGACATGACGACCAGGGAGCTGAGCAGAAACGAGAGGACCAAGTACGAGACACTCATCACCATCCACGTCCACCAGAGAGACATCTTCGACGAGCTGGTGGGTGGACGGAAGGATGGACAAAAATATTATTTAGTATTGTTCATAGTAGTTTTTTTTATCATGTTTTATCTCCATCAGGTGCATCTGAACGTGCGATCTGCATCAGACTTTGAGTGGCAAAAACAGTCACGGTTTTACTTCTTGGAGGAGACAGACAGATGTGTCATCCAAATCACAGATGTGGAGTTCAGCTACTGCAACGAATACCTGGGCTGTACAGACAGACTGGTCATCACCCCGCTGACAGACAGGTACACAGACACCTGACACATGCACCAAACTCTATGAATGCTGGGTAAGATGATGCCTTCATTGACCAGTCAGAGCCAAATATGTTAATACTCTTTTGAACATCTGTCCAGGTGTTACATAACTCTGTCCCAGGCTCTGGGGATGAGTATGGGTGGAGCTCCAGCCGGTCCGGCAGGAACAGGTAACACGGTTTTTGTCTCTAGTGAGAAATTCTCATTTTGACTTTGTTGCATGTTGCTCCAATTCTGTGTGTGTGTGTGTGTGTGTTTCCAGGTAAGACAGAGACCACTAAAGACATGGGTCGCTGTCTGGGGAAATATGTGGTGGTTTTCAACTGTTCGGACCAGATGGACTACAGAGGACTTGGACGCATCTACAAAGGTGTGAATGTGTGTGTCATTACTCAGTGCAGTAGTGTTTGGGTACTTACTGGAATCCTTGTTACCTTCTGTATTTAGTAACTGCTGGTGGATTCACCTTTAACTGTTGTGTTTGAGTTAGAAAGATAGAGGTTTTTATTGAACTAGAAGGTTGTAACCGACCCTAAATGGACCTGTGACATTCTTCAGTCCCAATCCTGCGATGGACCTGCATTCAAAACAGTTCAGAACCTGAGTGGACCAGAGGTCACTTGGACTCAAGCCCAAACCAACTCTGAATAAATGGGACCCGAAGTTGAATGACTGCCTGAAAATTCAGAAAGTCTTGCTCACATGTCTTTTCATCATGCATGTAACCGAGACCTGTGGTGATAAAAACTGACACAAACTGGAACAAAGGTACATTAGTCCAGTTCAGGTTGGTCCACATCTTTGGCATTTGAGGGGGTAGAAAATCCTGACCCTCTCCTTGTATTTTCAAGTTGGTTACAAGCTAGAAGTGGCGGCCAAACACACATAAGAGCAAACACACATAAGAGCAGTCAGATGTAGACAGTGTTACAAAATGAACACCAAATGATCTCCTGGCAGCCATACAGCCAGTCTTGCACAGTGCCACCAATTTGTTGTTGTCTGCCTCTGCAGGTCTGGCCCAGTCCGGAGCCTGGGGTTGCTTTGATGAGTTTAACCGCATCGAGCTGCCGGTGCTGTCCGTCGCCGCCCAGCAGATCTACATCGTCCTGCAGTGTAAGAAGAACAAGAAGAAACAGTTCATCTTCACAGACGGAGACGTGGTTGACATGGACCCTGAGTTCGGCATCTTCCTTACCATGGTAACTGAGCTCGGACCTAATTAAGCACCCTGCGTGAGGGCTTTATGCTGGCATTATTGCTGTTACTCATTCTCAGATACTGTTAGTCATGCAATGTCCCCAGATTATCATGAACTGACAGATTATCATGATGTGACAATCTGGGGACTGATATTTCTGAGCTTTAGAAATGTCCCATAACATGGATTTACCTCGGAACCAACCACAAAGTTCCATACTTTACCAGTAACTTCTTGGTCCTCCAGAACCCCGGTTACGCTGGTCGCCAGGAGCTGCCCGAGAACCTGAAGATTCAGTTTCGCACGGTAGCTATGATGGTCCCAGACCGAGCCATCATCATGAGGGTCAAACTGGCCAGTGCAGGTTTCCGTGACAACCAGGTCCTCAGCAGGAAGTTCTACACCCTGTACAAACTGTGTGAGGAGCAGCTCTCCAAACAGGTGGAAAGACTAATAATAGTGATACTGCTGATGCTACGACCATTATAACATTTCTTCAGAAACATTTTTAAAACGTTCTCCTCCTGCTCATTTGCCTGCAGATTTCTATATTTGAGTTATCGTAGCTAAAAGCCTTTGCTGATCTCATTTTCAGTCTGTTACTTAGAAACATACTCAATCATAATCATATTTTTTTTGTCTGCTTATTCGACTTGCAAAATAATTTCTTATATACGTGATTTCATGATGAGTTGTGTTTCTACACCAGGTCCACTATGATTTTGGTCTGAGGAACATTTTGTCGGTTTTGAGGACGCTGGGCGCTGTGAAGAGATCCAACCCGTCAGAACCAGAGAAGACCGTGGTGATGAGGGTCCTGAGAGACATGAACCTCTCCAAACTGGTGTGTTTGTCTGTTAGTAACCAACACTGTGGAGAGAGTGGATGATATAAACAACTATATACTGTATATCTGTAAAACATGGCTTTATTACTGTCATTCCCACAATATACTGTCAATAACCACAAGGGGGAGCCCTCCCTAACACTCACAGTGTAACCTGGTCACAGAAGCATGCTGAGAAATACACATTAACCATGGTGGAAGGTGGAGAAAGCAGTTATGCTTCTAATACAACGTTGCACCAGTATATTTCCATCTTTTTTCAGCAACTGAAATAATATTTTTTACTGAGATTATTTTGCCCTCTGTTGATGTTCTCTCTGTGTCTCTGTAGGTTGACGAGGATGAGCCTCTGTTTATGAGTCTGATCAATGATCTGTTTCCTGGTATTGGTAGGTTTCTATCTCTCATTACACAACACACTTCAATACAGTAACACAGTCATCACATGTAACCCAGAACATCCTTTTGTTGATGCAAACTATGTGTAGAGTTCCTAATCAGAGTGGGTTTGGATGTGGAGACAAACATTGTGGACTGAGGAAGACAACACACAGCCTGAGCTGAACCATGAAGTGACTTCTTTGTTTTGTAGCTGTTATTTTGTGTGTATTCATATTGAAGTCACAAGCTTAATTGTATCACGGCCATTGAAAAGAACATGGCAGGTCATTTTTTGTGTCTTAGTTTAACGAAGACAAGATTAATCTTCTAAATGTGTTTTTAAAGACTAGTTTTTATTAATCCTCCCCTCCTCTGTAGTTCTGGATAAAGCCGGGTATCCAGACTTGGAGTCGTCCATCTTCAGTCAGGCTCAGCAGGCCGGTCTGATCCCTCACCCCCCCTGGATCCTCAAACTGGTTCAGCTCTACGAGACACAGAGAGTCCGACATGGTACATATCATTACAGACAGAACATGACAGTGTTCAGAACAGACAACATCCTGATGATTTATCTGTTCTTAGAGCCTTAACATTAGTGGAGCTAAAAATGTAAAGATTGCCCTTAAGGTGGCGCTATAGGAAAGGTCATGGGGTTATTAAAATCTAAAGGGTCCGTCCTCTGGAGAGCAGGTGTATGCATCCCACGTTTCCTTGAGTTTATGTAGTGGGTGCTTTCCATTCTGCTAATTATGTTTTTCTTTTAAACTGTCACTGTTACTTGTTTCTACACAGCAAGACTGGCAATACTAGGCGGCTTTCAGTACCTGCTTTACACCACTAGATGTCAGGATTCACACCAACTCATGTTAGGGATTACCAAGTTACTAGTGTTAGTAGTAGTAGAATTAAAGTATTAATATTATAAATTTGTAGAATTTAATAGACTTTAAATATTCCTTTGGATCTATTTGTCCTTGAATATTCGGTGTAAAGTTAATGATTGAATTGGATTTAGTATTAGGTTTATATTGAGGCGTACAAAGACTTTAGAAATACTGAGGCCATGAAGAAATGCTGCCAGGAATAAATTCTGGTGGAGAAATGGTGAATCATTTTTATTTTTTACTGGAATCGGCCCTAAAGAATACGCACCAGGTGTATGTTTTTACCTGTATACTCCCCCAAATTTCTAGGACAAATACTGAAAGCATGTCCAGCATCATTAAACGTCCTCGATGTAGAAATGAGCGCCACTGCCATGTGCTCATGCAGGTATGATGACGTTGGGTCCCAGCGGAGCCGGGAAGACGGCTTGCATCCACACGCTGATGAGGGCCATGTCAGAGTGCGGCTCCCCGCACCGGGAGATGAGGATGAACCCCAAAGCGATCACGGCCTCGCAGATGTTCGGCACACTGGACGTCACCACCAACGACTGGACCGACGGCGTCTTCTCCACACTGTGGAGGAAGACTCTCAAGGCCAAGAAGGTTGATATTTCAGCACAGATCAATGAGTGAACGAATGTAGAGAAAACCAAACCAAAGGGGTCAACCATTCAGAAGTGTGAGCAGACAGTTTCTTGGTTTACCTGGATTTTTTACCATGACATTCGAGTGTCATGTAAGTTAAGGAGTTAAGCTCCTTTTCTTTGCAGATTTTTAGTGCCAGATTTCATCAAAAATAGACATCAGCTGTGACATGTAAAACTATTTTTCTTACCAGTCTGAGGCCCTCAGGCAGGAATCTGTTGGCTGTTCCCATGTCAAGGTGCCAGACTAAAGGGGACAGTTTTCGCTCTGTTTGGGCGCCTCAACTATAGAATGACCTGCCTGACTTACTTTTATCTAAAGGCTGTTATAACTTTTAATCTGGGTGACACATATATGTATTTATGTGTTTATGTTGGTTGGTATGTGCAGTGCCTGTGTTGTGTTTATGACCTAATTTAAACACTTAGTAATCTCTGCTGTAGATAAATGCTGTATAAATACATTTTATTATTATTAGAGATGAAGAGATTAATTCTAAGCTGAGCATCAAGAATTTAAGATAACACAGCAAACAGTTTTAATATTTATTAATGATGATATGTGTTTTACGGCATATTTCAAACAGCAGTTACAAGCATAAATACATAGAAGATAAAAAAAAAGCATGACATGTACTGTGTGTGTGTGTGTCAGGGGGAATACATCTGGATTGTGCTGGACGGTCCGGTTGACGCCATCTGGATCGAGAACCTGAACTCAGTTCTGGACGACAACAAAACTCTGACGCTGGCGAACGGAGACCGGATCCCAATGGCTCCCTGCTGCAAGGTGATGTCACGACATCCACTTGTCCATCATGTTTCATGTTTCAGTGACATGATCAAGCAGGAGCAGCTGCTGGCAACCAATCAGAGTCCAGTGTTGTGAGGAAACCAGTTTAACTTAATCAAAGAACACTGTGATCCGGAGCCAGAGGAGATTTACAAAAAAACAACTGCATCATAGAAGATCTAAAGTGAAGTCCTTTATATTCTGCCTCCAGATTGTCTTTGAGCCCCACAACATCGACAACGCCTCCCCGGCCACGGTGTCCAGGAACGGGATGGTGTTCATGAGCTCCTCGGTGCTCGGCTGGAGCCCCATCCTGCAGGCCTGGTTACAGAAGCTACCAGAGCCGCAGGCCGATGCCCTTAAACTCTGCTTCACCTGCTGCTACCAGGTGAGGAGGAGGAGGAGAAAAGTCATCATCAGGTTTAGAGACTTGAAACTTAACGCTGACTTATCCCAGTCAGCGTTTCTTATCATTTTAGCTTTCATATGTTAGTATTGCGCTGTAAAGCATTACTGAGCAGGGACTGTTATAAATTATCTCTGTCAGTGCACTCAGAGAGACACGAAAAAGAAAAGAAAAAGTCATGTATTTTTCTGTTCCTCCCACAGGACTTGTTGGACTTTGTCTCCACCGCAGTGTCTCCTAAGATGCAGGTGTTGGAGTGCATGTACATCAGACAGACTATCGACCTGCTGCAGGTACGATGCAGAAGTAGAACAGAGTTTTTACTGTCGTCGCTGCTCTGTCTGCCTGTTCAGAGGTGAAGCCTTTAGAAAAGAACTCCATAAGCACAGAACATGTTATTTTTGTTAGATTATTTAGTCACTGAAACGCTGTGGCCTCCAGAAGATCAAGAAAACGACGTGTCTGATGACCACAGTGTCAAACGCTGCAAAGGTTTTTATGACAGAAAGTTAAAAATCTCCTCTTTAATTTTTGGCTTCAACAGTCGGATGTTTCCGAGGTCACGGGTCGTTTTATGTGAAGTATTTTTCATTCATTTATTCGTGTGTTCAGGGTTTGCTCCCGGCAGCGGAGGAGAAACAGGGTTGCCATGGTGACGTGGGTCGGCTGTTTGTGTTTGCGGTGATGTGGTCTCTCGGGGCAGTGCTGGAGCTGGACGACAGAGCCAAGATGGAGGCCTTCATAAAGGTGTGTCTGTGTGAATCCTTTGGCTTGTCTGTTGATGCTCTCTGAGGGTCTGTAGGTGGCGCTCTGTTCAGTCATGTTAATGTTGAAATATTCGTGGATGCTCGTGGTCCACAGAGGATGTTTTTGCTTAGGATCTGTCAGTTTTGTCGGTAGTGACTGAATGATTAACTTAAAGTTCTATTTGTTAAAACAAGATAGTATAGAAAGTATAAATGCTGAGGTACTTTTTACTCCACTACATTTATCTGACAGCTATAGTTACTGGTTACTTTACAGATTAAGATTTTAAATTTTAAAAAATCGGATCACCTTATAATGTGTTGTATTATTATAGATTTTACTTAAAGGAGTAAATAAAGGTTTTTATAGTGTGCTTTGCTACTTTTACTCAGTAAATGATCTGAATACTTCTTCCACCGCTGCCCTCATGAGTCATCTTTTCTGGATGAGTCACCTGATAACTTGGTCATTTAATAAATCTGTTGGGTGGAGGGTGTGACGCGTCCTCTAGGGGGCTCTAACCAGTCTCGTTTGTTGCTGTGTTTCTGTTTGAAGCGCTTCAGCTCGACTCTGGACCTGCCGCACACTCAGGACGACCAGACCATCTTTGAGTTTACCGTCAACGAGCAGGGACAGTGGGAGCACTGGTCCAACAAGGTCTGAGGATACTAAACTGTCTTTTAACCGTGTCTCCTCCAGACTAACACTGAGCAGATGGCAGGAGGTCCAGGACACTTTGACACAACTCTATATTTAACCCCCTGAACTCCTTTAACTCTGATTTCAAAGTTAGTGTTTCCACATATTCTGTATCTTTACTTTGCAGTGCTTCATGAAAAACCAGACCCATATACTGAGTCAGATATTCAAACCAAAGATCCTGCAACATCACATCGGATAGAAAGTTCTGGTTGTCTTTGCATCACCTGTAATTCAGCTGGGGATATTTGGTATTTTTGGGGAAGTTTGAGATCTTTACCAGAAAATTAATGTGGGTGCACAGGTCCCAGAATATGTCTACCCCAAAGACCACATCCCAGACTACTCGTCCATCCTTGTTCCCAACGTGGACAACGTGAGGACGGACTTCCTGATGCAGACCATCGTGAAGCAGAGGAAGGCTGTGCTGCTGATCGGAGAGCAGGGAACCGCCAAGACCGTCATGATTAAAGTGAGACTCTCAAAGGATCTCAATTTCACACATTACTACACTCAAACATGGTAACATGGTGCAGCTGGTGATGTGATGATCCTGTTACTGTCATAACCTTTTCACAAATGTATGAAAACTAATCTGCTAGTTGCTGCTGAGCAGGTAGTGGACTGTCGGCTTTTAACTGCTTTTATTCTGACAGCGACGCTCTGAGAGCGAACCAGAACAGATAAACGAGGAGCTGAAACTCACAAGAAAAATTCAGCTGATAAGAATCTACAAAGAAAATATTGATTTTAACCACTTGAAGGATTTTATAAATTCAGTATTTCCTTAATGGAACAAATATTTCTAATCTATAAGTGAAAGTGTCTAGTGAGAGCTGAACTTGTGTAGAAACTGCACTGATTTTGTGTTTGTAGAGAAAATTTTGGGGATTTCCCGTTCACTTCAACGCAGACGGTTTTCCTGCAGCAACTAGTGGCCGTTGGAGAAAGGTTAACACGCTCCTATCCTCAGCTAGCTAATGCTACGTGTTTCCCTCCAGGGCTACACCAGTAAGCTCGACCCGGAGCGCCACCTCAGTAAGACGGTGAACTTCTCGTCGGCCACGCTGCCCAGCATGTTCCAGAGGACCATCGAGAGCTACATCGACAAACGAATGGGCGCCACCTACGGGCCGCCGGCGGGACGCAGGATGACCGTCTTCATAGACGACATCAACATGCCTGTTATCAACGAATGGGGAGACCAGGTCGGCTTCAGGCTCTCTCTGATTGGTCAACTCGTTTCTTTTTTCGTTTACTTCTAACTTTTAATTGTTAAGGTTAAACAAATTTTTTTAACATGACAACGAAAAGTAAATCTGCCTTTTATTTTTTAATTATTAGAAGAAAAATGGAACAGAATCTGGTTTTATTCTATTTACTACTCAGATAATAAATACATTAAATATGACAATTAAATTTTAAATAAAATTAAAAAGAAATAACATGAATAATCTATTTATTTTTATTATAAAATATCTCATTTCTGCTCTCTCTCCTCCACTCAGATTTACACAAATAACCAGAGTGTTTTTCACTTTGTTGTTGTTTTATTATACACCTCCACCTGACACCTCTATAACCAATCACATTGTTGTTATATTTGCCTCCCTCAGATAACCAATGAGATTGTGCGTCAGCTGATGGAGCAGGGAGGTTTCTACAGTTTGGACCGTCCAGGAGAGTTCATCACTGTGGTGGACGTTCAGGTAAGTGAGCGACTTCCTGTCTGGAGAAGCGTCGTCACATTCATCTCAACTCAAGGGTCCACTTACTGGCCTTTTGTAGAGCTTTCAGCTGTATCCCACTGTCGTCATCATCGAGACTGGAGTTGGCAAAGGTGTCGTCACGTGACCTGAAGTGTGGGACTTGGGTTACATGATAGCAGTCGGTTGTATATGAGGGGGAGATGGTTACAAAGGTGGTCTCTGGTGTCGGGTCAGATTTTAGACTGATTTCCTCCAGGCAGCAGGTAGTTAGGCTTATCAATTAATGGTAAGTGATGGAAGTATAATCTGTTTGAAAGAACACAGAAGCTGTTGCTTTGTAGTGAAAAATGGATATTGAACTTTTTAGCCATTGATGAGTTAATATGAAAGGCTGTATTTGCTACAGAATATTCTGATTTAAGATTGTTGTAATATTATACACTCAGTAGCCACTTTATTAGGTACAACCTGTTTCTGTCCAATACAGCAGCTCTGCCACAACATCTGTCTTTATGCAGCTCGTAATGTTCATTTTGAAGCTCACAGTTAAAGCTGCTGTTGTACTGGACTGCATTATACTGAGAGCTGTTTCCGTTTTTCTGTCCTCCCTGTTTACGCACACGAGGCGGTCAGAATATTAGAAACACCTCCATCACTAACTCTGACCTCAGTGCTCCAACATATAATTGAATTAACAAAAACTGAACATTACAGGCATCAAAACAGTCGACTTCATGGCAGAACAGGTGTATTGGGCTGCATTAGATTGTACAGGTGTACCTAATAAAGTGGACACTGTGTGTGTTGTGTATTTATTGTCAGTAATATTTCTCTTGCAACTTAAAAGTAATGATATTTTTAAGAAAAGCTACAGAGTTAGTCTGACTGTCTGAATGACGGCTCTCTGGTCAGCTGGATGCTGCCTCCACCCTGAATGGATGAATAATGGGTGTAATAACCTTTAACAGCTGGTGGCAGCCATGATCCACCCGGGCGGCGGCCGGAACGACATCCCTCAGCGTCTGAAGAGGCAGTTCGCCATCTTTAACTGCACACTTCCCTCCAACTCCTCCATCGATAAGATCTTCGGCACCGTGGCTCAGGGCTACTTCTGCCCAGAGAGAGGCTTCCCCGCTGAGGTCTGCGACCTCGCCACCACCCTCGTACCCACCACCCGACGGGTGTGGCAGGCTGTGAAGGCGAAGGTAAAATATTCTGCTTCATAGCTGAGAAGTTCTCTCTTTCTCTGCATCACGTGCTCATATCTTAAATAGTTGTTCTTTAACTTTGTTTTTTATGTTACTTTGAATTAAAAAACTCCTTTCCTGCATTTATGAATGAAGGCAGAGAAAACTCAAATCCAGTTCCTCCATGACTCTTTCTGAAAGATATGGAGCTGATCGGTCATATGGTAGAAACAATATTGATAATATTGATATAGTTTAATGAAAATGAATTGAAGGAGCGCAAGTTGTAATCATGTGTCCCATGCGTGAAAGTTAAGTATAATTGACGTTAAACTTCTGAGGATTGTCTTTGACTTTTAGGATTTTTTTTATTTTTTATTATTGTGTGTGTGTTTACTTATTATTGCCATTAAGATTCTCTATGAAACTTCCTTAGTAAAAACATTTTTAAAATAAAGTAGAAATAAAAACATGTGTTAATGGGAGCAATAAGACTCCTGCTGATGTACTTTTGACTTTCAGAATAAAAGGAGAGGGGACGTTTAAAAAGTGTTTAAGTGATATAATTTGTTACTTAATCTCAATAAACACTCAATGAAAGCATGGATCAATAAAAAGGTGCCATGCAAATAATGAGAATACTATAACCTGTGTCCTGTTTGCTGCACATGACAGACTGACAGTCAGACAGCTGTTTCCTGTCTTATTGTTAATTTATTTATGTCAGAATATTTCACCACACATCTGACAGCAGTTTAGTCTCTCAGTTTTGGTAATTAAATACTAATTTGTTTGTACAGAATTATCATTTACTGCTTTTATTCTGAAGGCCAGATGTATATCCAGCAGAACACATGTTTACAACTTTCTTCTTTCTTCTACTTGTTTTACTAACATGAGTGTGCACACATTTCCATATTGTCTGTTGATGGTGAAACACGTTTCCAGAAATCACTCAAGTTTGTGTTTATTTGAACAAATCTAATGAAATCCTCTGTGTTCCCTCAGATGTTACCGTCTCCTGCCAAGTTTCACTACATCTTCAACCTGAGGGACCTCAGCAGAATCTGGCAGGTAGAAAACACACCATCCTTTAGTTTCTTCTTTTCACTTGTTATCTCTGAATACGACAAACTCAACAAGTGTAAATGTACAAAATGGATTATTTTCTCCCATCTTCGTCTTTCTTTGAGTATTTCCACTTACAGAGACTTTCTTCTTTGTTCTTCCACCACATTCAGACGAAAATATTTACTGCACCACATTAATTACTCTGCAGTTTAAACATGTAGCAAGGTGCACACCTTCACACCTTGTATCTCCAGAATAAAAATGTACTCAATCACTAAAATGTAGTGAATTTAGCTGGACATTTAAACCGTCTGGAGGTGTTTTATGAGCCTAACATGTTGAGAAATGATCTGAAAACATGAAAATCACCAGAACTGGAGATCCACGTTTTCCATCAGCAGTTAACAGTGTGACGTGATGCTGTCCAACAGCATGACGCAGCTCAGACTCAGTCTGCAGCTCTGCATCAGTGTTTACATGTTAACACTCTTCAGTCTGCATTCTGAGGACCTTTATTTTGATATTTCTGTACAGCATCCTGCTAATGTCAGTTTAACTCATTATACTGAAGTAGAATACAACATCTTTATTGTGTCTCTGTAGGAAACTGTTCATTCATTCATTTTAGAAGTTAACAGACATAAAACCAGATGATGTCACCGTGTGTTGTGTTATTGATGAGTTATCGGACGATGTCACCGTGTGTGTTGGGTTGTGTTATTGATGAGTTATCGGACGATGTCACCGTGTGTGTTGGGTTGTGTTATTGATGAGTTGTTGTGTTTCAGGGGATCCTGGCGGTGAAGGCGGAGGTGTGTCAGAGCTCGGAGCTCCTCTCTGCTCTCTTCCATCACGAATGCAGCCGAGTGATCGCTGACCGATTCATCGACAGCAGCGACAGACAAACCTTCAACACCATCATGGAGAAGGTGTGTGTTTGAGTTCTTATGTTGATTTTATACTGCTGATAATTGATCTGTTTTATTCCTTTTAATATTCTTCTGCGACAGAATTATTATTATTATAAGATAGAACTTTATTCTTCCTGAAGGATTTTTTTATGTCAAAGACGCTCGATATACAAAGTGAAATAAATATATACATAGTATTAATATACTGTTACACATACTAAGATATAATAGAATACATTAAAAGTAAAAGTGGAAAAAGTATAATAAAGGGAGGTGTGCATGCATGAATAATACTGGTTTCAAATTACAGCAATGAATAAAGAAAAAATACACAGTTAAAAATATATTTTACTCAGTGCTCCTCAGTAATAATGATCCATCAGATGAAGCCAACGAAATATCACAGCACTGAACAGAATACATTATGTTCACCCTAAGACGAAGCATAGCCTTTATCCAACAAATTTAAAATATATGACAGCAGATCATAAAACAAGCGTAATAAATGTAATAAAGGAAGTGAAAACACGAGCAGGTGTCAGTCAGTCCAACACCTGTCAGCTGATGAGACTTTTTCCTCCTTAAAGTGTAGCTGCACCCAGTCTGATCGTCTGGTCACTCTGTACAGCTGTGATGTAGCGTTGCACTGTAGGACCACGCTACATCACAGGTGGGTGTGGCCACAAGTACAACAGACTTATACCATCAACATCACACTCAAACATCCAGTGATTTCCTTCTCCATTTTTAACTCATTAAATATGTTTTACAGTGTCAACACACCACAGGTAGAGTGAGTAGATATTGTGCAACCTGGGCACAGCTATTTATTTTTCATCTAACCCTCCTCTCCCTCAGATCACAGTGGAGGATCATGGGAGAGCTCTGACTGAGCATGCCCAGTGGGACAGCTGCTTCGTGGACTTCCTGCGTGAAGCTCCGGAGGCGACGGGAGACGAACCTGAAGACGCCGAGCTGGAAGCTCCGAAGGTCCTCAGCTCAGAGCAGACATGTTCCATTCAATTTATTTATTTTGGTTTTTATTACGTTTTAATGAAAGTAAACCTCAGCACAGTAACATTAAAAAGTAGACTGTTTAGGCTGTCTAATGTTAGTTTAATAATATGTCGCTGTGAGGTTTTAGACCTGTAAAAGTTAATTTGATTGACAGGTGTATGAGCCAATCCCGTCGCTGGACGCTCTGGTGGAGCGGCTGTCTGTTTTCCAGCAGCAGTACAACGAGGCGGTGAGGGGCGGAGCCATGGACCTGGTCTTCTTCAAGGTAATGACTCTTTCCATCTGAGAGATCACCTTCATCAGGCGGCCATGTCGGAGGTTTGAGGTTCATCCAAACCTCAACTTATTTTACCTTTTTGTGATTAAAAAAGCACTGGTCTAGATCAGCTTTTATCAAGGAGGACGTTAGCAGCCAGTCGCTAACGCAGAAAGTAACATTTGAAGCACTGTGATTGGCTCATTCCTGGCTCGCTTTCCCACCTGATAAACACCCAACGACTCTCAACTGAGCTGAGGTCAAACAATATATCTATATGCACTCTCTGTATTTCTATTGGTAAACGACCCTCTCTGTTTGGTCCAATGGCAGGACGCGATGACCCACCTGATGCGGATCTCGCGGATCCTGCGGACGCCACAGGGGAACGCACTGCTGGTTGGGGTCGGGGGATCTGGGAAGCAGAGTCTGACGAGGCTGGCGTCGTTCATCGCAGGATACCAAACCTTCCAGATCACACTGACCAGGTCTGAAACATGACGCACACCTCCACCACGCACCAATTCATCTGTTGTTTCCTGTCATCTTTATTGATTTTGTTGAGCTGATCAAGCAGCTCAGTCAACAAAACAAGAAAATGCACATTGTCCATTCAAATACCGGAAGTACAAGAGTTACAAAGGCTGCACTGTAATCCTGCAACCCAGAACAAATGTATTATAAACTGACATGTTGAGCCACAAAAAGATGGAACAACCTCCTCAGAACGATCACTTAGTACTGCAAAATTAAATTAAATCAATTAAAAGTACTCCTAATTGCTTTAAGTGTCATTGACCCTTTAATGGTCATTGTGTGTGTGTGTGTATGTCCTGCAGGTCGTACAGCAGCAGTAATCTGCTGGAGGATCTGAAGGCTCTGTATCGTATCGCTGGTCAGCAGGGGAAAGGAGTCACATTCCTCTTCACCGACAACGACATCAAAGACGAGTCCTTCCTGGGTACCTGACATTCAGCCAGGCTACTTTTAGGAAGAGTAGAAAGGCAACGCACTCCATCACCTAAAGGCTGCAGTGTTCATTACAGCCACAATAGGAAAGCGTTGAACAGATCAAACATCTTGATATTACTGTTTTACCAGCAGCTTACCACACAGAAATCTGCCCATTAGATTTTCATATATTTTATCTAAAATGTTGTCCTGGTGATGGAGGTAGAGGAAAAGTCAGGAGGTCACCTAAACCATCAGGGTCATCCTCATGGTTGTTTGGTTTGGTTTCTTTCTTATTTTTTTCTTTTTTTGAAAACGTTTTGCCTCTCCTGCCCTCTGCAGAATACATGAACAACGTCCTGGCGAGCGGTGAGGTTTCCAACCTGTTTGCTCGTGACGAGCTGGATGACATCACCCAGGACCTGATTCCTGTCATGAAGCGACAGCACCCTCGCCGACCTCCAACCTCAGAAAACCTCTACGACTTCTTCCTGTCTCGAGTGCGGAGCAACCTCCACGTCGTCCTCTGCTTCTCGCCTGTCGGGGAAAAGTTTCGGACTCGTGCCTT
>SEMN01000605.1:51895-234395 GCA_005408345.1 Macquaria australasica | reverse complement strand
GTTTCAGAACATCGCAGAGATGGATGCTCCCTCTGGCTTCTTCTTCAGCCTGGAAAAGAAAAATGGACAGAGGAAGGTAATCCACTCCTTGCTTTCAGACGCAGGGCAAGAACTCATGGAACCAAGCCAGATCAGAAGGCGAGCCGTCCAGTTTTATTCCTGAAAACCAACTCCCGGCTCGAGGAGCCGCTGCAGATGCGGGAGCTTCAGGCCGCCCTGCAAAGCATGCAGGGACGGGGGGCTCCGGGTATGGACGGCCTAACGGTGGAGTTTTTTAAAGCCTTCTGGGACATTTTCTCTACAGATATTTTCGATGTTTTTAATGAAAGTCTGGCCTCTGGTTCCATGCCGATGTCCTGCCGCAGAGCGGTCCTCACGCTTCTGCCCAAGAAGGGAAACCTGCAGGACATCAAAAACTGGCGCCCTGTGTCATTGCTGTGTGTGGATTACAAGCTTCTGTCCAAGGCCTTGGCCAACAGACTGAGGGGGGCTATGGAGCAGGTCATCCACCGGAATCAGACCTACTGTGTGCCCGGCAGGTCCATGGTAGACAATGTCTACCTGATTCGAGATGTTTTGGAGGTCTCCAGTTCATTGGGTATAGACACTGGTCTTATTTCTCTAGATCAGGAAAAGGCTTTTGACCGCGTTGAACACAACTTCCTCTGGAAAGTCATGGAGAGGTTTGGGTTCAGCGCAGGTTTCGTAGCTAAGATAAAGGTGTTGTACAGTGACATTGAGAGTGTGCTGAAGGTTAACGGTAGTCTGTGTGCTCCTTTCAGAGTGTGTAGAGGCGTCCGGCAGGGCTGTGCTCTGTCAAGGATGCTCTATGCACTCTCCCTTGAACCCCTGTTGATAAAAATACGCTCCAGTATTCAAGGACTGCTTTTACCTGGTTTTAATAGAGGCATTGTTTTATCGGCATACGCCGATGACGTCATTGTTTTTATTGGAGGCCAGAAAGATAAGATAAGATAAGATAAGATAAGATAAGATAAGCCTTTATTGTCCCACAGCAGGGAAATTTTTAGCGTTGCAGCAGCCAGCAAAAGTGTCATATATAGAATACAATAAAAATAAATAGAAAAATAGAAAAATAGTCCTATACACAGTATAGACAGAAATAAATAATAGAGTGACTGAGTGCAGTTGTAAGTATGAACAAATAGATAAGATAAAAATATTACACATATATAATATACATGTATATGAAAAATATTTCACAGCAACATATGAAGTAGATAACATCATGAATACAATATATGCATGAAGATAATGCACAGCAGTAGATGAAGTATAGTAGTGAACAGTCTGCACACTGACAGTCAAGTGTAGATTACCGGGAGTTGTACTGATTATAGAGTCTGACAGCAGCAGGCAGAAAGGACCTACGGTACCTCTCCTTCAGACACCGCTGGTGGAGCAGCCGGTCGCTGAAGGAGCTGCCCAGTGCTGAAAGAGTGACATGTAGGGGGTGGGAAGTGTTCTCCAGTAGTGATGATAGCTTGGCCACCATTCTCCTGCCTCCCACCACCTCCACTGGGTCCAGAGGGCATCCAAGGACAGAGCTGGCTTTCTTAATCAGTCTGTCCAGTCTCTTCCTATCCCTGGAAGAGATGCCACTGGCCCAACAGGTCACCCCATACAAGACGGCTGATGCCACCACAGAGTCATAGAAAGTCCTCAGGAGCGCACCCTGCACTCCAAAAGATCTTAGTCTCCTGAGCAAATAGAGACGGCTCTGGCCATTTTTAAACAGAGCGTCCGTATTGTCTGACCAGTCCAGTTTGCTGTTCAAGTGAACACCCAGATACTTGTACGATCTCACAATCTCAATGTCCGTTCCCTGGATGTTCACTGGTATAGGTGGAGGGAGTTTGCGCCTGCCGAAGTCCACCACCAGCTCTTTGGTTTTACTCGCGTTGATCTGGAGGCGGTTCTGCTGACACCAACCCACAAAGCCCTGGGTCAGTTCTCTGTACTCCCTATCATCCCTGTTGGTGATGAGGCCGACGATGGCAGAGTCGTCAGAGAACTTCTGCAGGTGACAGTTCGAAGTGTTATGGGTGAAGTCCGCTGTGTAGAAGGTGAACAGGAAAGGCGCCAGAACGGTTCCCTGTGGAGCCCCTGTGCTGCAGAGAAGTGTGTCAGACACACGGTCCTGTAACCTCACATACTGTGGTCGGTTTGTGAGGTAGTCCAGGATCCATGCTGCCAGGTGATGGTCCACCCCAGCGTGCTCCAACTTGTCCCCCAGAATCCTGGGCTGGATGGTGTTAAAAGCACTGGAGAAATCAAAAAACATGATCCCCACAGTGTTTCCAGCCTTTTCTAGGTGAGAGAGGGATGTGTGAAGTAGGTAAATGACAGCGTCATCCACCCCAATGCGGGGTTGGTAGGCAAACTGCAGCGGGTCCATACATGGGCTCACCAGCGGACGCAGGTGAACAAGGACCAGTTTCTCCAGGGTCTTCATCAGGTGAGAGGTCAATGCCACTGGCCTATAGCCATTGAGGTCCTTGGGGTGTGGGGTCTTCGGCACAGGAACCAGACATGATGTTTTCCACAGTTTTGGCACCCTCCCCAGCTTCAGACTCAGGTTGAACAGGTGCTCAACAATCCCACACAGCTGGTCCGCACAGGACTTCAGAAGTCTGGAGCTGATGCCGTCTGGGCCCGCCGCCTTCCCCACCCTTATCTTCCTCAGTTCGTTTCTCACCTGGGATGTTGTGAGGAACAGCCTTGAGCTTGTAGGGGGCAGGAGGGCTGAATGGGGGGTGTTTGCGGGTGTGAAATGGGGAGATGGGCCCAGCCCAGGCTGTGGTGTGGGTGTATTAAGTGGCTGTAAGCTGAGGGCTGTGGGGAGTGATAAGTGGTGAGATGAGGGAGGGGAGGGCTGTAGGCAGGGAGGGTAGATGGTAATGATGGTTGCAGAGGAGACGGGGCAGGGGGAGGGGTAGATGCCTGATCGAATCTGTTGAAGAATACGTTCAGGTCATCTGCCCACTTCTGATCCCCCGCAGGCCGGGGCTTGGAGTCCATATGGCCCGAGATGGTTTTAAGGCCCCTCCAAACTCCTCTGGTGTTATTTTTCTGCAGTTGACTCTCCAACTTCCTCCTGTAGCTGTTTTTCCCCTCCCTGATCCTCCTCCTTAGCTCTCGCTGGACACTCTTTAACTCCTCCTTGTTACCCGATACAAAAACTCTCTTTTTTTCCTTGAGGAGAGCCTTAATATCAGGAGTAATCCAGGGTTTATTGTTGGCGAAACAACGCACAGTCCTAGTGGGGATGGTGTTTTCCACACAGAAGTTTATGTAATCTGTCAGACAGTCTGTGAGGTTGTCAATATCCTCCCCATGAGCGTCACTAAAAATGTCCCATACAGTAGTGTCAAAACAGTCCTTTAAAGCATCCTCTGCTCCGTTAGACCACTTCTTCACTGTGTGTGGGACAGCAGGCAGCCTGCGCACAAGAGGTCTGTAGACAGGCCTGAGATGCACAAGGTTGTGATCAGATCTGCCCAGGGGGGGGAGACTCAATGAGATGTATGCGTCCTTGGTGTTGGCATAACATAAGTCCAGTATTCTGTTGTCTCTGGTATGGCAAGTAACATACTGAGTGAATGTGGGTAGACAGGAGGACGGAGGGGCATGATTAAAATCACCAGAGATGACGAGGAGGGCATCTGGGTGCTGTGTCTGCAGCCTGCTTACTGCTGAGAGCAGGACATCACAGGCTGCCTCAGCGTTAGCAGAGGGGGGAATGTAAGCTACCATCACGATGGCATGCGAGAATTCCCTCGGTAGATAGTTTGGCCTCATGCTAACAGCTAGCAGTTCAATGTTCTTGTCGCAGGTTTGCTCTTTAACAGTGATGTGCCCAGGGTTACACCATCTATCATTAACAAGCACTGCCAGCCCTCCTCCCTTCCTCTTACCGCTCTCCATCGTCCTGTCTGCCCGAAGTAGTTGGAAGCCATTAACTGAAACGTCCGTATCCGGAGTTAGCGCGGTTAGCCAAGTCTCCGTGAATAGCATGATGCTACACTCCCGGTACTCCCTCTGATGCCGGGTCAGCGCCGCCAGCTCGTCCATCTTGTTGGTGATAGATCTTACATTCCCCATGATGATCGATGGGAGGACGGGTGTATAACGTCTTCTCCTGGCGCGGCGCTGAGCCCCCGCTCGGCTTCCCCGTCTCCTCCTCCTCAGCTCGCGGGGCACATCAGGTCTCTCCCCGGGTGGTAGCACCGCTGTGTGGCGGAGAGCTAACAGCTGATCCCTGGTGTAAACAATGGAGTCACCATGGCTGCCGGCGGTAACTATGGACGCCGTCTCTAAGGGCATCAGCGGTCTTGTCTCCATAAACGATAAACAAAATGTCCAAAAAACTCCAAAGATGCCAAAAAATAGCAAAATAACAAGTACTAAAAATACATAGCAAATACATACAGATATATAGCAAAAAAGAACGACTATACTTCACTAGCAAACTAGTAAACTCAAAACCGCGAACGGGAGCTGCTGCAACAGGCTGCCACTCACAGCGGCGCCGGAACGAAAAAAAAAAAAAAAAAAAATGCAGACATTTTAACCGAAACTGTGAGCAGATTCTCCATTGCATCGGCAGCGAGGGTGAATTGGAAGAAAAGTGAGGCCCTCGCTGTCGGTGAGTGGCGTGGCGGTCTCCCGGTTCTTCCCCAAAGCCTGGCCTGGAAAACAGGTGGCATTAAATACCTGGGGGTGTTCCTAGGGAAAGACACCGTGGTCCAGAGGAACTGGGAGGGCGTCACAGAAAAGATTGAGGGAAAGCTTTTAAAATGGAAATGGCTGCTCCCCCAAATTTCTTTTAAAGGTAGGGTTCTGGTTTTAAACAACCTCGTGGCATCCCAGCTCTGGCACCGCCTGGCATGCCTAGACCCCCCTTAAACTTACTAGCACAAATTCAGAGGAAAATGGTGGATTTGTTTTGGGATGGTCTACACTGGGTGCCACAGGGGGTGCTGTTTTTAACCAGAGAGGAGGGGGGACAGGGCCTCGTCCACCTGGCCAGCCAAACCGCTACCTTCAGGCTGCAGTTTGTCCAAAAGTACCTGACAGGTCCAGCGGATTTAGTCTGGAGAGATGTGGCCAGCTGCATTCTCAGACGTGCAAATAACCTGGGGCTGGATGCTGCTCTGTTTTTAACTGATTGTAAACTTTTAAAGTTAAGTGGGCTGCCTCCGTTTTATCAGGGTGTTTTTAAGTCCTGGGCCCTTTTTGATAAAAAAAAGGTGTCTAAAATCTTCCTCTCTGCACTGGTTGTTAAAAGAGCCACTGATACACGGGGCCAGACTGGACATCACAAGTAGCGTCACTCTTGGCCTGACGGCGGCGCTCTGCAGGTCCAGGACCCTGTGCCTCCAGCAGCTGGTAGATGCAGTGGGGCCGGCGCTGAGCGATGCTGTGGCCCTGGGCTCTCTGCTGGGTCTGCACTCGGTCCGGGTGGCCCAGAGGATCCTGGAGCTCTGGAGGCAGAGGCTTTCGGGAAAGGAGAGGAGCCTCCTGAGGAACTACAGCCAGGGAGGGGCCACACCGGATCCAACAGACCCTTTTCCAGAGACCTACCTGAGCCCAGGGTTGGGTGACCTGACCGGCCCCCTGCTCAACGTCAATAACCCAAACAAGATGACTCTGCACAGAGCTGATAAAAAGACTATCTACTTCAACTGTGTCAAAGTTATCAACAGGAATGGACTGAGCAACAGGCCCCCCACTGTGTGGACTCAAAGACTGTCTGGGGAAACCAACCCCAGCCCACAGTGGAGGATTTTATACAAACCTCCCCTCAAAAAACGGACTGCCGACCTCCAGTGGAGGATTTTACATGGTGCCATTGCCTCCAATGCTTTTATCTCTGTTCTTAACCCTGTTGTTTCTAGCAGATGTCCGTTCTGTGAAAGCCGCGAGACTGTTTACCATGTTTTTACTGAGTGCGAGAGACTCACGGAGCTCTTCACTCTTTTAACATTGGTTTTTAGTCTCTTTGGGGTGGTTTTTACTAAGCGGGTTTTTATCATGGGAGCGGGCTACAAAAAAACAGATAAAGAAAAGTGGCAGCTCCTGAACTTCCTCACAGGAGAGGCAAAAATGGCCGTCTACGTGAGCAGAAAGAACAGGGTGGAGAACAGAGAAGGACAGGATGCCAAGTCAGTCTGGCTCTGCAACATCAGGGCCAGACTCTGGCTCGAATACAGGTTTTTTAAACACATTGGTGATTTAGAGACTTTTAAACAGTGCTGGTGCTACAAAGACGTCATCTGTTTTATTATTGAAGATCAGCTGCAGTTTGCACATGTTTTTATTAACTAAATTATTTTTTACTATATGCACAATTTTGCACTTTATTGATCTGATTGTAAATTAAAAGAATGTAAATAAAGTATTTTTGTAAAAATCAAAATCTCTTTCTCTCTCTCTGTCTCTCTTTCTCTCTCTCTCTCTGTCTCTCTTTCTCTCTCTCTCTCTCTGTCTCTCTCTCTGTCTCTCTCTGTCTCTCTCTCTCTGTCTCTCTCTCTCTGTCTGTCTCTCTCTCTCTCTGTCTGTCTCTCTCTGTTCCCCCCCCCCAGGTGAAGCAGCAGGTGCAGAAGGTGAAGGATAAAGCTCAGCTCATTGTTGACGAGATTGAAGCTGATAAAACTGCAGCAGAGTCCAAACTGGAAGCTGCAAAACCAGCACTACAGGCTGCTGAGGCTGCATTACAGGTCTCACACACACACACACACACACACACGTCCCCTCCGTGCTGTTACACAAAGGCTGAACTCTTTTTCTACCAGCAGAGGGCGTTTGAAGACAAACTAACAGTAACCCTTGTGTGTGTGTGTGTACAGACCATTAAACCAGCAGACATCGCCACAGTGAGGAAGCTGCAGAAGCCTCCTCACCTCATCATGAGGATCATGGACGCTGTTCTGCTGCTCTTCCAGAGGAAGGTCACTGAGTCTCGCCTGGTTTGAAATATTGTTAAGAAGTTGTTAGATGTTGGGGCGACACCTCCTGATCGTTCTTTCGTCGCCTCACTTTATTTCCTGCGCTTGTTTCTCTCAGATCGACCCGGTGACCTCCGACCCCGAACGACCCTGTCCGAGACCTTCGTGGGCCGAGGCCATGAAGCTGATGCAGAACTCCGCCTTCCTCAGCATGCTGCTCAACTTCAGCAAGGTCACACACACACACACACACACACACACACACACACACACACACACAGGCCTGTATGTTGTTTCTTTTAATTCATGTAAGAGTGACAATGATTTTAAGAGTTTCAGGATTGTACATGACGGCAGGTGTCATAATTCTCTTTAGTGAATTAGACTAACAGACTTACAGCAGCTTGTTTTAATACTCAATAAACAATCTGTGTGATTTATGATGGTGAAAAGGCCAAATAAATGATGATTTACCGGTGGAATTGAGTTCTGCTCAAACAGCACATCTCTGTCCATGTGAGCGCTGTTTAGACGTGACAGCGTCCTATTTATTGGGATTTACGTGAGACCTGTATTTACATTCTACAGTAGATTTAATCAAGAATTGTGTAAAAGTTTCAGTACAAACTACAAAATGGAAAGTTTTTTTAGGGGGCCAAATATTTCTGTTGAAGGGCCTCTAATCCTAACTGTAACCTAAACCTGAGACTAACTCTTTAAGCTAGAGTAGGCAATTTATTTTAGAAGCATTTTCTTCAGCCCACTGCTTCCTCATGCCTCATGATTGCTCTCGGTATTGCTTTTTTGTTGTTTTTAAGTTGTCTTTACTGCAATCAATAAATCAAATGCTCTGACAAAAAAAAGATCTGCACTCATTGCGCATGACGGAGTCTTCCACAAGGCCCGGCAGACATATTGCTAAAGCTAGCGATACGTGCAGTAGTTGGATATGGTTAGCGATAACAACGATGTGCTGCGCTCTCTCGTGGACTCGTCCTCCAGCAGTTATCAGGCAGCGCACCACCATGTGTTTTGGGGGAGTGGCTTTGGAGGGAGGCCTGAAGGGAGGGGCTGGGATTTTTTTTGGCTGGATACTTACTTACTCTTGCTGGTTTCTCCAAAGCTGCCTACCCCAGCTTTAAAGTGGCTATAACGGATATTTTTATAAAACAAAACGACTTCAGTCAGTGCAGCTTTAATGAACCTTCATTCAGCCGTCTGAAGAAGTGACGATGTGCTCACAGTCCAAAACTCAAACTGGTTCCAACAAAGATAGAAGTACAAGAGCGTGTGTCCGAGGGAAACTACCTTCTCATCTTATCACACTACAGCCACCACCTGCTTTTATTATACTGTGTGTGTGTGTGTGTGTGTGTGTGTGACATGCCTGCTAAGCTGTGGATTAGTGGAGCTGGCATCGGTCGTCTGTATGTTGAGAGCTGGAAAAACCTTGAACTGTGTGTGTGTGTGTTGTGGCTGCTGACCTCAGTTACACTACACACACTTTAATAAATCCAGAACTTTAAGGGGCTTGTTTTTGACTTTTGCCAATATAATCTCTAATTTTTAATCTAAAATGGTCTTAAACTCCTAAAAACTCCTTATTGTAGCCTGGTTTATGACATGCAGGTGATCCACCTGAGGAGGCAACGGTATCTATTGTACTGTATGTTTGCGCTGCAGGACTCCATCACAGAGGAGGTGGTGGAGCTGCTCGCTCCCTACCAGGACATGGATGACTACAACCTGGAGTCAGCCAAGAGGATCTGTGGCAACGTGGCGGGACTCTGCTCCTGGACTCAGGCCATGGCCGACTTCTTCGCCATCAACAAGGAGGTGCTGCCTCTGAAGGTACGCACACAGGAGTCCAACATTTACTGAGGCTTTATACAAGACAACAAGGTGTTACTGTGACTGCTGTCGTAGCAATGAAATTCAGATTGTGCAGCCCCATTACACAGAGATGAATGAGATGTGTGCGTGCAGGCTAACCTGGCCCTGCAGGAGGCTCGCCTGGTGGTCGCTCAGACTGAACTCGCTAAAGCTCAGGAACAGCTGGACACTAAACAGCAGGAGCTGGATGCAGTGCAGGTAAAACACACAAACAGTCATGTAGATTAGATGAATGAAATACACAAATCCTGCGGAGCAGAATATTTAAAATCAGAGACATTTAAGCTTTTTGTCTGTCATCTTACCTCCATGTGTTTTCTGTGCTTCCTGCATTAATGATGCTGTTTTGTCCTGCTAATTTAAAACAAATGTATTTAAGTGTATTACTAAGCGCTCTGTTCTGTAGGCGCTTTACGACGCTGCCATGAAGGAGAAGCAGGACCTGCAGGACGATGCCCAGGCCTGCCGCCGCAAGATGGGCAACGCTACAGCTCTGATCGACGGGCTGGGAGGAGAGAAGGTCAGCTTCAAACACCATCCATCCATGCATCCATCCATCCATCCATCTAACCTTCCATCCATCCATCAGTCATCCCTCCTTCCCTCTCTCTTCTGGTCTTGCGTTTCAGGTTCGGTGGACCGACAGCAGCGCTGGGTTCCAGACTCAGATCAAACACCTGGTCGGGGACGTCCTTCTGTCGGCAGGCTTCCTGTCCTACGCCGGTCCCTTTAACCAGGAGTACCGCAGCCTGCTGCTGGAGCTGTGGAAGAAGGACATAGAGGAGAAGCTGATCCCCTTCAGTCCTGTAAGACTCCAGAGCTCAGACAGTCGCCTCGCTGAGACCTTAGCTCATTCAGCGCTGTTCTCAAACAGTCACTGTCAGCGATTATGCAGCTTTTTCATATCCTGAATACCTGCTAACTGTCTCACCTGTTTCCCCACAGAAACGTCTTTATCGATATATTTCTTTTTTAAAGTTATAGCAGTTTATTGGCCAATATGTATCTGAACAAACATTTTACAGGGTTTGTACAAAGTCTTGAAAGTTTGGGAAATGCTTAATTTTAACCGTTATGTTTTCAAGGTTGGGAATATGCTTGAATTTGAATATACTCCTTGAAAAATGTTTGATGTTCAACATAATCTGGTGTTTTATCATCGACACAGTCACTCATAGAAACCAAAAGTCTTTAATATTTGGAATAAAACAATTCTATCGTCATATTTGTTTGTGGAATTTATAGTAACAATTTAGATGTGATGATAAAGGTGTTGAGAGTCTGGAAATTTTTGGTTTAGGTACCTTGAAAGGTGCTTGAATTTAACTCTTAAAAAGCTGTATGAACCCTGATTTTAGTTGCAGACGTTTACGAATGTTTGTACTGGATGAAACTTGAAGGCAGAGAGGTGGAAAAAAAGACTGTTTCAGTGGAATATGTGTGGAGCATAATGATATATTTTAGAGCTTGAGCCACAAAATCCATGAAAAATGTCTGTAATTCATGGTTCAGCAGTTATGAGTCAAAACCTCCAGTGTCTTATAAATGGCCACATGGGGGCGCTGCTGGATCCAGATCAACACAGAGACTTCATCATTTCTTCCACAGCCAGTAGCTCAACTTTGTGTTGTCCTCTTACCTAACAGGGCTGCAAACAAAACCTCCATGGCAAACTTCAGTAAATAAAATCTAGTAAAATAAAATACATATGCCTTTATTTTACACAGGCTTACATCAGAGACAAGCCTTTATTGCTAATTTCTCCTGTTTTATAAATATATTTGATGATATTTTAGTAATAATCTGTTCTCTGATCTGCTCCTGTTTTAATTTGCTGTCAAACTCTGCTGATTACACTTTTTGTGTGGTGAGTATGACAAGACTCTGTTGTTGTATTGAATGATGGAGTTACTGTGGATATGGACTGAATTTGTCAAGTGAGCAACATTTGTTCATGCCTGCCTAATATTTAAATGTGAGCTTTGAGAACTTATGGTACGTTAAACAAAATGTATATACAGATATATTTGTGTTAAAATCAATATCGACTGAATATATTGTGATAATTACTAAAGAAACTGCTCACAGCCAAACTAACCTACTGGAGAGAAGTTCAACATGTCACAGGTAGAGAGACTGTTTGTGCAGACCTGTTGTGAGGAAATTTAAAACCATCTGCTCTCCTGCAGGACTTGAACGTGATTGGTCTGCTGGTGGACAACGCCACAGTGAGCGAGTGGAACCTGCAGGGTTTGCCCAGCGACGACCTGTCCATCCAGAACGGCATCGTGGTGACGAAGGCGTCCCGCTACCCGCTGCTGATAGACCCCCAGGGCCAGGGCAAGACCTGGATCCAGAACAGAGAGAGAGACCAGCAGCTGCAGGTGAGGATGAGGAGGGATGTTTTTACACCCCAGGTCATAAATCTTCATGCGCCCCCTGCTGGTGAAAAGACACAGGAAGTCACAAAACATCTGAGGGCTTTCCTGATTGTTGGCCATCTTCTTCTGTGTCCCAGGTGACGTCTCTGAACCATAAATATTTCCGTTCCCACCTGGAGGACAGTCTGTCTCTGGGGCGCCCCCTGCTGCTGGAGGACGTAGGGGAGGAACTGGACCCTGTCCTGGACAACATACTGGACAAAAACTACATCAAGTCTGGATCAACTTATAAAGTAGGACATGGTTTTCTTTTTTCTCCTACATGAAAATACAGCAAAACATTATAATTTACTCTGTCACATCACATCTCTACTCCAGTAAATAAATCAAGCTATATATATTAAATATATATGTATACACAAGAAAAAACATCATCAGTTTGTTAATGTGATTTCTTCCTCCTCCTGCAGGTGAAGGTAGGAGATAAGGAGGTGGATGTGATGAAGGGTTTCACGCTCTACATCACCACCAAGCTGGCCAACCCAGCGTACAGCCCCGAGGTCAGCGCCAGGACGGCCGTGGTCGACTTCACGGTCACCCAGCGAGGCCTGGAGGACCAGCTGCTGGGACGGGTCATACTGCTGGAGAAACAGGTCACTACACTGGGCCCATAGTTGGCTAGCTAACTGTTTAGCCACTAGCTAAATAGTTAGTCAGTTAATTAGCCAGTTAGATAGCCAGTTAGCTGATGTGTTTGCTAGCTAAGCTGCTTGAGTCCAGCCCAGTTTAAGTTACGTTACTCCAATTTGTGTCCCAAATAGCCCCCACACATCAACTTTAAACCGATACTTTCAGAGTCAACTTTAATTATGCAAAATGAGTTATTTTATGTCTGTGGAAAAGTGTAATATATGACGAGGTTTGGAAAATATTTTACATGCAATTTGCATCCAAAATCGCACCCATTAGTCAGTCCGATGTTTGTCCACTGAAGTACCAGTGGGTTGGTACAATTGGGATAAACTATGTAAAACGCACTAGTTCTAATTATAAGTCAGTGCTGGTGCAGTGATATCTGCCCAAATCCTAAACCTTCAACATCGACATCAATTTGACTCTGACCTCGTCCACCCTGTGGGTCCCACCAGGAGCTGGAGGCGGAGCGAGTAAAGCTCTTAGAGGAGGTGACATCCAACAAGAGGAAGATGCAGGAGCTCGAGGACAGTCTGCTGTTCAGGCTGACCAGCACTCAGGGCTCCCTAGTGGAGGACCAGTCTCTGATCGAGGTTCTGAGGGTCACCAAGACCACTGCACAGGAGGTACTGCTCAGCCTGTGTTTACTTTGTTTTTTAACGTACGTCTTCCTCTGTCATCCATGTTTAACTGAAGATGAAAACTCAACTGAAACAGCACAAAATAAAGATTCTCTGATTGAAAAGATGAACAGAACAAACTTGTCTTCTTGTCTTCCAGGTGAGTGAGAAGCTGTCGGTTGCGGCAGAGACGGAGGTGAAGATCAACCAGGCCAGGGAGGAGTACCGGCCGGTGGCCACCAGGGGCAGCATCCTCTACTTCCTGATCGTGGAGATGTCGCTGGTCAACATCATGTACCAGACGTCTTTGCGGCAGTTCCTGGGGCTCTTCGACTCGTCCATGCAGAACTCCGCCAAGTCGCAGCTAACCTCCAAACGCATCAGCAACATCATCAACTTCCTCACCTACCAGGTGAAGTTCACTAGCAGGTGTTTTAGTCCAAACCAAAGATGTGACCCTTGAGTCATTCGTTAATAAGACACAATCTAATCTACATTTTTTTATTTGTTGGGGGGGGGCGGTCTGCACTCACTGTGACAATCCCAGCCTGTAAGACTCTGCTTTTGATTGGCCGTACAGTATACTGCAGGTGTGACTGACCGAGTACCTGTTCGTCCCTCCCTCAGGTGTACTGTTACACAGCCAGGAGTCTGTATGAGGAACACAAGCTGCTGTTCACTCTGCTGTTGGCTCTGAAGATCGACCTTCAGGCCAGAAACATCTCGCACCCCGAGGTGCTCACCTTCGTCAAAGGTCACACACCCATCCTCTTCCTCCGCCTCTCTCCAACCTTTTCTCTTTTTTACCAAAATAATTGACAGTAAATGGTGTTTGTGTGTGTAGGCGGAGCCTCTCTGGATCTGAACTCTGTAGAATCCAAACCACGGCGCTGGATCCTGGATCAGACCTGGCTCAACCTGGTGCAGCTGTCCGGCCTGCCGCCATTCACTCAGATCCTGACCCAGGTAGAACCCAAACCCACTGACATTAGAGCAGGTAAAGCTGGAGCACACAGACCTACAGAAGTGGTTTCCTTGTGTCCAGGTGAGCCAGAACGAGCGTACCTGGAGGACCTGGTTCGACCATCCGGCGCCAGAGGATGCCACACTGCCTGATGGGTACGAGGAAAAGCTTGACACCTTCCGGAAGCTTCTGCTCATCCGGAGCTGGTGTCCTGACCGAACCACCGCTCAGGTCTGACTGCTAAACACTGCAGTTCATAAATAACAGCAGGACAAACCAAACCAAGACCTCACTAATGCTTAATACAGACCAGTTCACACTCAAGTGAAGGGCAAGAATAATATGTGTAGTGGAAATGTTCATTAATGCTAACATGCCAGCAGTCTGAGATAAAGAGTAAATGGTCCAGCTGAAATTAAATAAAAAAATGTTGTCTGCTACAGCAACACATCTGCTCTGTAAATCACTTGTTCTTTGAGAGGAGAGCTATAATGCTAACAGTTACAGATGTGACGCTAACTAAGCTGTAGTGCTAGCAGTTAAAGATGTCATGGTGGTAACGGAGATAATGTTAGAATGCTAAGATGTAAAGCTAATGGATAGAGATATATAGCAGGTTGTGATGTAATGCTAATAGTAAGAACATTTAAATAAACGCAGCGGGTGTATTTGTGTGTGTTGACCAGGCGCGTCGCTACATCTCGGAGTCTCTGGGTCCACAGTATGCTGAAGGTTTGGTTCTGGACCTGGACGCCATGTTGGCAGAGAGTGACAGCAGGACGCCGATGGTCTGCCTGCTGTCAATGGGCTCTGACCCGACTGAAAACATCGAGAGACTGGCCAAGAACAAGGTGAGTGACGGGAAGAGATAAAGAACAATATGGAAAATAAACCAGTGGAGGAAACAAACGAAGTGCAGGGAAAAGATGGATACAAGAGGAGATAATGAATTGATCAGTTAATGGACAGAAATACATGAGGGGGAAGTATCACTGTGACTGGATGGAGACGGGAGTGATAAAGGAAAGACTGACGATGATGAACACTTAATGGATCAATATATTGATAGAAGTTAGGATATAATTAGGGCTCGTCTTCAAACCTGTGAATTTATCAGTGATTTTGAATATTAAAAACCAGGTGAAAATCTGATTTAAAACATCAATAATTCAAAATACTAAAAGTTACTAAAAAATCGTTTTAGGCTGAAAAGCTGCTAAAAAAAAACAACTAACAACAAGCCTTAAATATAAAACATGATGGATATGCGTTGAGGTGGATGAGTAGATGGAAAATGGATGGATGTAAGTCCTGTGAGTCCTGTTCTCTGCCTGCAGGGGGCGCCATGCCGTCCCATTTCCATGGGGCAGGGCCAAGAGGTTCACGCTCGCAGGCTATTGGCCAACAGCATGACGGACGGCGGCTGGCTCCTTCTCCAGAACTGCCACCTGGGGCTGAACTTCCTGGACGAACTGCTGGAGACGGTCACCGCGGCAACGCCAGAGAGCGTGCACAAAGGTTTCCGGGTGTGGCTGACGACCGACGTGCACCCCAGGTGACTGATGAGACACGAGGGGGCCCTGCTAGCGCCCTCTAGCAGTTGCAGTGTTCATTACACCAGAAATAAATAACATACTGATGATTAATAACAGTGGAGCTAAAATGGAAAGTTTGTCCTGAGGGTGGCGCTACAGGAAAGGTCCATAGGTTTAACCAACTCAGTCCAGCACTTAACTAAAGTGTGTTCTTAGCTTGTGTGTGTGTGTGTGTGTGTGTGTGTGTGTGTACAGATTCCCCATCACCTTCCTTCAGTCCTCCATCAAGTTCACCAATGAACCTCCTCTTGGTAAGAAACTCGTCTCTGAAGTCCGGTTCAGTTCCTGGTCCAGTGAACCTCAGCTTCCTGCTCCTTAATAGATTTATTTAGTGGTTTCTTTACGTTTGTATGTTTTTTATCATAGCTAATTGATTGATTGACATACTAATTAATATAATATAACCCATATAATTGTTTTCCCATCTCTCCTCTTTTGTGATTTTCATCTGTACATCCCTGTGTGTTGGCTCCTCGCTCTTCTGTCTTCATCAGGGATGAAAGCTGGTCTGAAGAGGACTTTTAATGGCGTCACTCAGGATCAGTTAGAGATCAGCAACCTGCCTCAGTGGAAACCTCTGCTGTACGCTGTGGCCTTCCTACACACCACTGTGCAGGTCTGTTTACATGCAACAACCCACCAAGTGACCACATTCACATTCTTTTTTCCCTTGACCAGTCTCTCTGCTTGTTCAGATCAGCACCACAAAATGATAATATACCTTTGACAGCAAAAAAAGGAAGGAAGTAAATCAGTCTAAGAAGTGTTTATGTGGCACTGGGTGTTTGAAAATACAGGAAAATATGAGCCCCCCCCCAACATTTTTGAATTCAGTGAAAACTAAGATCTCAAAAACATGATATATATTGTACATTGTCACTGGGATGTGTTTATTTTATTCCTGCTAATCACCACATGTTCAGCAGATGGCGCTCTGTATTATACTACGGCACCTGCACTTTATCTTCATAGGTAAACAGCCCGGTACCTTTCTGCATGAGCTAAAGATAGTTTGAATGAATAGTTATCTGTCGTAGAGATTGATGCTCGGTAATAAACTGTGTGAAATACGGCTGAATTGTGGGAACGTTTATAGCAGCGTAGTTTAGTAGTGGGTGTCGAGCAGAAAGGAGAGCTAACGGGTATATGTTAATGTTACAGCCCATGTTATTCCTCTGATATCCCGTCACAGTCATTGGTTCAAAATGGTGTTTGAAGGCATGACGTTTTCAAAATAAGAGCTCATGCAATATTCACTGTTTATGCTTTTATTGTAATTCCTGTAAGTACACTAGGAAAGAGAATTACAATGACTGATGTTTGTGTTATAGAAAACTGTTAATTTAGATGATGTTAATTCATGTAAGTATAATTCAAACAGGTTTAAAAGTGGTGACAAGACAAGTTCATATTATGATACAAACAGTGTTGAATACTTACCTGTGTTTTCATGTAAACTAAGGTTGTCTATTGCTTACCTGTCTATACCTGTGAAAAGAGAGTTCACATGAGTATTGGTAGTAATGTGTGTTTATGGTATTTTGTATGAGTTGTCAATGGCATTTAAAGGTTTATTATTATTAGTTATATTTCCCTATGGTGTAGAAGAATAAGGCACTCAGTAGCTGGCGCCAGTAGAGTAGTAGAAGCCGTCAGTACGTGATGAGTGAGCTCCAGTATGCACGCAACAGAGAGCGCTTCTGACCTGCACTGTATTTTCAACAGAAATTAAATGTGTCGCACCAGAGTGAGCTTCGCATCATTCTTGCATGTGTAACATTTAATATGATCTGGAAATGAAATCCTCTTCCTTTATCCTCCCGTCAGGAGCGTCGTAAGTTCGGTCCTCTCGGCTGGAACATCCCCTATGAGTTCAACCAGGCAGATTTCACCGCCAGCATGCAGTTTGTTCAGAACCACCTGGACGACCTGGATTCAAAGAGAGGAGTCAACTGGAGCTGCCTGCGCTACATGCTGGGTTAGACCGCTTTAAATCTACCCTGCTCTTTATTCTACCAGACGAGAAACTCCTGAACCAGACTACGTTTCATCCATCAGATTACACGACAAGAGACACCAACAGGCTGGGGAAACCAAGAAGAAAGAAGAACGCTCCCCTTTCAGCAAAGCACTACACCTCTATAAGCTTCCTCTGACCCTGTTTCTTCATGTCCATACCCAGGTGAGGTCCAGTATGGCGGCCGGGTGACAGACGACCTTGACAAACATCTCCTCAACACCTTCACTCGTGTCTGGTTCAGCGAGAACACCTTCAGCGACAAGTTCTGCTTCTATAAGGGCTACAGCATCCCCGGCAAGGCCAAGGCGGTCCAGGACGTCCTGCAGCACATCGAAGCCCTGCCGCTGGTCGACTCTCCTGAGGTCCGAGCACGCTCAGAAACACGGCAGCTTTAAGAACATGAAGGCTGGATGTTCCCTCTGGTGTCACCGTGGAGGTCAGGAGAACGCAGAGGAACTCACAGCCAACTGTTGTCTTCCTGTTTGCAGGTTTTTGGGCTCCACCCCAACGCTGACATCACCTACCAGACCAACCTGGCCAATGAGACGCTCAGCACCATTATCAACATCCAACCGAAGGACAGCGGGGGCGGGGCCGGAGAGACCAGGGAGGCCAGCGTACAGAGACTAGCCAGTGAGATGCTGGAGAAGCTGCCGCCTGACTATGTGCCCCATGAGGTGTGTGTTTAGTGCTGCCATTATTTATTATATAACAGCAATCCTTTTATGATCCTAAAGACCCTAAAAGAGCAGACAGATCATTTAAAATCAAAGATGTATCATATTAGTCCTTCTCCACATTGGATCTGTAATAGTTTTTCAATTTTGCACTTTTTAATCTTTATTTTTATGACAGTAAAAAACTTTAAGCTGCGTCTCTTTGTGTGAAAAATGTCACCTGAAGACTGTCATCATCCATTATCATCAACTGATTTGTATTTGGTGCACAACCAAGTCAGTCAAACAATACATCAATCAATTGATCGATCACAGTTTTACATTCACATGAGAGACGTGACGTGTTGGTTTAATCCTGTCAGTCACATTAACATAGAACAATACAAATTCATACAAAGCAGTAAAACTTTAGTCAAGGTCACACACACGTCAAAGGTTTCTCTGAGTAACTCTGAGTGTTTGGAAGGTCAAAGGTCGGTTGCAGAAGATGGGTCCTCTTCAGCCAGTGAACATCTTCCTGCGACAGGAAGTGGACCGCATGCAGCGAATCATCAGCAGCGTACGGAGCACGCTCACCGACCTCAAACTGGCCATCGACGGTCAGTCTCACACACAACACACAAACGCACACAAACACACACACACACACACACACACACACCAAACTCCAACAGTAAGTTTGCTTCTCTTTGTTTCTGTCTGCAGGCACCATCATCATGTCGGAGGACCTGCGCGACGCTCTCGACTGCATGTTCGACGCTCGGATCCCTCGCCTGTGGCTGCGGCTCAGCTGGCCGTCGGCAACGCTGGGCTTCTGGTTCAGCGAGCTGCTGGAGAGGAACCAGCAGCTCAGCGGCTGGATCGGCACCGGCCGGCCCAACCAGTTCTGGCTCACCGGCTTCTTCAACCCACAGGTTGGTTCAGACTGCGTCAGCGCAAGGAAGAGGAAAACCACGAGTTCAGAGACATTTGGCCTCAGTGTCATCTGGTCATCTTTACCTGTGTGTGTGTGTGTGTGTGTGTGTGTGTGTGTGTGTGTGTGTGTGTGTGTGTGTGTGTGTGTGTGTGTGTGTGTGTGTGTGTGTGTGTGTGTGTGTGTAAGGGTTTTCTGACCGCCATGCGCCAGGAGACGACACGCTCCAACCTGTCCAGGGGCTGGGCCTTGGATACCGTAACCCTTAGCAACGATGTCACCAAGATGATGAGGGAGGATGTGTCGGCTCCGCCCCCAGAGGATGTGGGCGGAGTCTACATTTACGGCCTTTTCCTGGACGGGGCGGGATGGGACCGACGTGGCGCCAAACTCACTGAGGCCCCGCCCAAGGTTAGTCTGTTTCTAAAATAATCAATAATAATAAATAAATAAATAAATGTATAGCAAATAATAAAATAAAACAATAAAAAATTGGAGGTAAAATAATCTGAAAATATAAAATAAAAATAATTCTTCAAGAAATTAAAGAAATAAATTTGCATTTGTGTAAAAAATATAAAATAAACATAAATAACACATAATAGAATAATATGAAAACATTGTTTAAAAAATTATGAAAATATAAAAGTAAATGACAAGAAATGAAATGATAAAGTGAAATAATCAGTAAAGAGAAATGATGATAAAAGCTCCCCGCCGTCTCCTCTCAGGTGCTCTTCACGCCTCTTCCTGTGGTCCACGTCTACGCCGTCAGCTCAGCCAACATGGCCGACAGTAAGCGGCAGCCCGGCGGCGGCGGGGCGGTCAGTCTGTACTCGTGTCCGGTCTACAAGAAACCGCGTCGGACCGACCTGAACTTCGTCTTCTCTCTGCAGCTGAGGAGCGTGCAGCCGGCGGAGCACTGGACGCTGCGAGGCGCTGCGCTGCTCTGCGACTGCAAGTGATCCTCCGACCAGCTGCATCGATCCGCTGCAGAGACGATCATTGTGGTTGAGAAGCATTTAAAGGACCAGATAGGTACATTTGATTTCCAAGCTTTAGCCCGTTAACTACTCCAGGCAGCATTTAGTTTTACTAGCAGAGACTTCGGGAGGCTGAGGATTCAGGCTGATGGAGAAATACACCATATCAAATATTACAGCAGAGTTAGTATTTTCACTATTTTTTATTATGTCTTCTAAATGATTTGTAATGAAGAAAAAAATTGATTTGTGAGATATTGGATGGCATTTGGCACATCGGCTGACCTGCTGATTTTGAGCTTTTTTTACTTTGAGTTAAGTGAGTTTCTCTTCTTAAAGTCTGACTCTGTTCTGACATGACCTCATTTCAGTTGTTGACATTAGGTGGCACTTTGTGTTTGGCTCTTTGTGAATTGCACCTAACTGAACTTTCAACACCTAAACAGCAGCTGTGACTCTAATGGCCCAAAAAGCCTTTTCTAACCTTTGACCTAAACTAAAACAGGTAAGTGCCTCAAGAAACATATCTGGTGTCATGCAAATAACTGAAAGGAGAATTAAAAGACCTCACAGATATATCAGCATCTATGTATATGTGGTCTGATCAGTAAGAGTCAAAGATATGTTGGAGCTCATTTACATAGTTTGTCCACCAGAGAGCGCTGACAAGTTTATTTTTACACTGTAAAATGTCCCAAACACAACAGATCTGAGTCACTGTTCTAAAAAGAAAAACCCATAAAAACTAAAAACAAAACACAAAAACTCACCTGAAACACCAAAACCTGCAAAACTAACCTAAGAAGATTGAAAAACAAACAAAAAAAAGTGAACTGGCAAATGCTGAAGGACAAAGAAGCTCAACAAGAACATCAGGCTGCTCCATTACGTACAGTTTATATCAACATGGCTTTCAGATAGTTTTCTTCTGTTCTCAGGAGGTAAAATGTAGATTGATTTGTTGCTTTACTTTCTCTTTAATTCCTGAAATCCAGATTCCGGCACAGATTTCCTCTTGTCTTTTAGTGAGGATGATTTGGTTGCTGATAAATTAATGAATCAAACTTAATGTACCTTCAGTTTTTAAATTTGTGTACTCTTGTTTTAAGAAGGCAACACTTATTATAAATCAACTTGTTTTTATCAGATCAGACTTTGATCAACTCTTTTTTCGTCTCCATCCCTTAAATAAAGACCCAAATCACATTTAAAATAAAATGTTTTTGGGATTTATCTGCTGTGTGTGTGATACTGTTAGAGCTGTGGATTTAGGAATAAATCCCCAAAAGCTAAAAGCTGATGTCTGTTCTCAAACTCACTAGTTCGTTTTAAAAAGCAGCATCAGGAGGAATTCATACAGATTTATCAACAGAGATCAAACGATAAAACCAAAGTCAATAAAAATGTTTAAAAGAGAAGAAGCTCGTACCACCATAAGTTGTATATTTTTTACAAGATTCTCTAATGACATTGAAGGAAATAAAAAAATTGTTAAATACTGTTTTCACTGTTTGTAATTATTGAAGAGCAGACTTGACTTTGGTTACAGAAATGATTCAAGTGAACTTTTATTTTCTCAACATGACAATCAAACACACAAACCTGCTTCAATGTGAAATCTCTGACAAACTACAGCCATGCAGTCACTCGCTAACAAATGCTAAAAACACCAACGCTGTAAAAAAACGTCAGTTACAAGGTTTGCTTACAGCAACAGCGCTGTTATATCACTGCTGTCAGGTGAAAACCTCATAAGAAAACTGCTTTATTTTCAGTGCTGTTGGTCATAGCGAAACAGTTCATGTTGATTAATGTTAGGCGCAGCTTGTTAAATGTAAAATACCAGGTTTTATACTCCAATTACTTACAATAAAGATGGGGCCGGATCTGGTCCCCGGCTGGTAGTTTGACCCCTGCTCCAAAATAAAAGTACTCCGAATTTTGTCAGTTCCTCTGTTTACACAAAAACTTAATTTCCTTCCAAATTAATCAGGAACATTTTCCCCAACATGGAATATTTTCACCAGCTGGACAAACGTTAATTAATACTGTAGCTACAAGACTAACTCAAACTAGCACACTACAACTTTATACAGTACACATTTTAAATATTAATTCATTCATTATTTAGATGTTTATTAATCAATCAGTAATGAAAAGCTTTTACACCTGGACTTCCTTCACCCTGTATTACTAGTATTTTACTTATGTAAGGGTTGTAAATATTCCTGTGGTTTTATTTAGAGCCACTTTCAAAGATCCTCAGCTCGCTAACTTCAGTGATTTACTGTATCAGTACACAGAGTTTCAGGTCTTACTCATTTTAAATCTGCTCGTAGCTGGCAGAAGTCAAAGTGATTTTCCACTTACGCAAACTAGAGGTCTTCACAGATCCTCTCTGTTCCTAGTGACCAAGACCCGACCAGGATTTAAATCGGGGCAGGTCCAAATTATATTCTGTATCTAACTGGGTCCGGGTAGGGTCCCATTCTCGATCCCCAGTGACACACAGTTTTAAACCTTTAAACTTTAATCATTTCACGCACCATAACCCCGTTATAGCTTCATCATCCAACATTTCAGCCTCATCAACATGCAACAACAAGTGAGCAGCAGCGGCGTGCTGAAGTTTTGTGGAGAAGTTCTGAACTCTGAACACTTTGTTCATTTATTTTCAGAAGTCAGTGTTTATTGAACACAAAACAAAACAAAAAAGACTATATATATATTTGCTGATTTGATAATAAATGTCCAGAACACACGTAACTGCATATGAAATAACCTCAATGATTTCAGGAATCTGTTTGGTTTTGTCTTGATGTTCAGTCAGATTGGATCTGGACCTGTTCTCTTCTCACTTCCTTCAACAACGTTCAAACAAATGTTAATCTTCATTATTTGCACTCTTGCAGCTCTGCTTGGTAGCAGCGACCCTAAAACCTTCTCTTTCACTCCCTCTGTGTGGTCTCAGTGGTCCAAAGAAAACAGCCCAGATCTTGTCACTGTCTCTCGGTTTACGATAGCTGCTTCATGTCGTACATCGGCACCTCAGACTCCTCCGCCTTGCCCTCATCATCGGCCGCCTTGGCAGCATCCGGGCTGCCCTTGCGGCCCTTGGGAGGAGGGATGGGCACGGCTCCCTCCGTGGCGCCCTCAGCTCCTTCCTGGCCCTCCGCCACAGTCCTCTCCTTCTTCAGGTTGAGCTTGGCCGGGACACTCTTGGTGATGGTCTCCTTCAGCCTCTCACCTGACTGCTTCAGCCTCTCGCCGGACTGGCGGATCTTCTCGCGCCTCTCGGCCGTCACGATGCGCTCGCCGAACTTGTTGACCTTGGTGCCCAGGTTCTCGCGGGTCTTGCTCATGTTCTCTCTGGAGAAGGTGGCTTTGAAGCTCTCGATGCGCGTCAGCCCCGTCTTCTTCATGCGACCGGCCGCCGAGGAGTCTGCCTCCTCTACCACCATGTACTCCTCATCCGACTCTGGAGGGAGCTCAAACTTGTCTGGTTCCACCTCGGCTCTGGCGCCGGTGCTGCCGCTGGGTTCTGCTGGCTCATTGCCCGGTGTGATGGCCTTCACCTCCTGATCACCCTGAGGGAGGAGAACATCATGATTACATGACTGATAAACCAGATATGCTTGGGAACAACATGCTGTGCATTTAAATATAAAAAAAAAAAACGATTTGTTTTTCTTATTCAGATGGACAAAGTTTAGTTGTTGATGTCAGGTTTAAATCTGTCTCTGGTTAAAATGTGTCATGTAGACTTTAGCTGTTAGCGTGCAGGCCTTGATCCTGCCTCCATAAATAAACTGCAGCACCTGTTTCTGCAGCTCAGTGCTCGGCTGCAGGAAGCTAAACATACCAACGAGCAGCAGCGTACGGAGCAAAGCTGGATCACTTTCAGCTTCAGGCCACGTCATGGCATGCACCAGTCTGTTACTGACAGATCAGGTGACACTGAACATGAAATGGAGCAAAAATGTAAAGGCCGAAGCTGCAAACTGGCCCAGATCCTTGCAGATGTAATTCATACTGGGAGCTGGCCAGTACATCTGTGCCTGATACTGGTGAACAGCAGCCTGAGTTCCACAAGTAAACACAGAGTTATCCCAAAACTAGTAGAAGCCTAAATAAGTAAAGAAAAACCATTTAACAACCAGTCACAGGGTGTATTTGGTGTTTCTGGTCCTAAAACTATTTCCCAAAGAAGAGAGAGGCAGTTTAGTAACACACAGTTCAAATCATTTTTAATGATGTTCAGCAGTTTAGAGGGGCAGTTTTCTATTATTGTGATCTATAGTGAAATGTGAGCTGGACAGATGTACTAAGCTGACTTTGTGGGGCCATAAATTGACTGGGGACTGCCTTCAACCTCCTCAACTACAACACCACCTGAGCTGGAAAGCAAAGGACAAAGTAAGAAAACGGACTACCATTAATTTTCCGCCATGTCATCTGAGGAATTTGACGTTTTTTGGATCAGTCCTGCATGATGGAATCCATGAAGTTGAATGAACCTTCATGCATCGTGATCGTGAGGATCTTTGATTACATGCATCATAGGCACTATATGACACCCGATAGAGAGGCTGACATTTTCAAAGCTTTGACAGAATGCATATCAGAGATAACTGAGCTAACCAGCAGGAGCATGTAGCGGAGTCTGCTAACAAACTAACAGTTAAGCAAAGTTCGAAAAGACACCAACTCCTCTAAAGCTCACTAATGAATACATTTGTATCTCGTTTGTTTCATCTGTACACAGAAATGTCAAACAGTTTGTGGTTTTGGGGGAGTTGCATGTTGGAACTATTTTTTGTTGCAGTGACTGTGTGCATCTTCCTGAAGACTGAAGAGGTTGCCAGTTCTGGTACTGTCGTGCCTGTACAGAGACCAAAACCTGTGTTCACTGACTGCATCTGGCAACTTGAATTATAGCCGGAGATGCTCCACAGAAGCACTGGGCGGATGAATACACAACAAGATATAGTTCCATCACACAACTCCTTCCTAAAACGGATTAACAACGTGTTCATCAGTGAGCATTTGAGGCGCTGGTAGGTGTATTTTAGAACTTTGGACAGAGCCAGGCTAGCGGTTTCCCCCTGCTTCCAGTCTTTATGCTAAGCTAGGCTAACCACGTCCTGACTCCAGCTCCGTACTTATCATACAAGCTTGAGATTGTTATCTATCTTGTCGTCTCGGTACCGGCGATGCCAATGTTCGTCCTTTTTAAAATGTTTCAACACTCAGACGTTCATTACCCTGCCCCGTTAAAAAGTTCAGAAGTTTATCCACTACTAGACTTCAGCTGTTGATTTCAGTGCATGAAACTACAAAGTTGTCACAGAACGTGTCACTTCCTGTGCAACTTATTTAAATATTGCCCTTCATAAAAGTATCCAATTCCTACACAACATAGACAGTTAATCCAACATAATGAGGGAACATAACAGAACACAAGAAGTCAAGAGTTCAGCTCGACGGCCTTTCTGCTCTGTTAAACTGTGGGCAGGGAGGGAGGGTCAAAGGTCATGAACCTATCTAACCTCATGACGTCACATGGGTTATGTGCTGAACCACCACAGGTTCTCCTGTGGTTTCCTCCATCAGTCTGACTAGAACAAATCGAGCAGTGAGCACAGCCTGTTGGCAGCTAACGAAATGATTTATAACCCTCGTCCAGGAGATGGTCGTTACTAATACAGAGAGAGAGGAAGGGAGAGAGAGCAGACAACTATATTAGGAGATGGTGGAGGTTCAGACTCAGAATAACCTGGTCTGTCAGCGCTCAGCTGGCACAGTCACTTACAGTACAGAAACCACATAGCAGCTCTGCTAACTGAACACACACTTTAATTTGATTTATTATTGTGGTAAAAGGAATTCTGAGGCATTTGTAACACAAAGAGGGTTTTGGAAGCTCATAACTAGCTATGACTTTGACTTGCAGGAGACCAGGGTTTTTGTCCTGTCACAGACCTGCAATTAATATTTGCCTTGTAATTAACCGTAACGATCTTTCCTTAATCTTAACCACACCGCAGCTGCCATGTGCAGATATTGTAAAAAAGGCAATAATGTAAGACATGTCAACCTTTCCCATCTCTACCTACCATCCCAAATGACATGAAGACAGCACTAGTGTGCACAATGCAGCCTGACATCCAGCAGCTGCAGCAAGCCAATCGCAGGTTTGATCAACATGTGACCTCACTGACCGTACTGCCAGATTACAGTATGAACCACACCCCACAGAGCTATTCTCGCATTTAGTCCTAGTCAACAAGCTAGTTAACAGGCTAACGTGCATGTTACATAATGTTACTCTTGATGTTAACTTTCTGATATTTAGCATGTTACATTCTAATGTTATCATGCTAAGATGCATGCAATTAGCATGCTAATGATATGTAGTGCACACAACTAATGTATTGTATTCGGCATCTTCAGAGTCAAAAATAGTTGTTGGTTATTTGCCCTCTAAATTGTAAAACAGCTGTCTTTGACTAACTTGGGCAGAACTCTGACATTAAATCCTTTATTTCCCCTTTTGGTGAGGAGCGTTGATCTCATTTTGACAAATATGAGCAAAGTTCAGTGGCATCAGATTGGTTGGCTGAAGCTAGTCATTATGTAAGAACTAATTCTAAACTCAAGTATAAAATGTAAAAACCTTGCAACGGCTCCAAGAAATAAAAGGGAAGAAGAGCTAAACTGGAGCTGCACTCAAACTTCCACACTGAAACCATCGGTCAATCTTCAGCTGCACCTTGTCAGGATTAGAGGATTTAGTTTTCTAAAGTACAACAACCAAATAATCATTCACAAATTGTTATTTCTAAGTGAAAGTGCTTTCTATGAGCTCCAGCTCTGTGGTGTAATCTTTCAGCACACTGACGTTTATCCAGGGCTAAAATAACCAAGTCACCATCGTGCTGGCAGCTGCTAACTGTGAAGGCCAAAGAAGTAAAACGAAGCAGTGTGTGTGTGTGCTTGTTGCTATTTCAACCCCTAGAACGAACTTAGATGTTCGTCGGCTAATAGTTTGTTGATGTTAAAAGAACTCACAGATGTGAATCAACAGGGACCTAATAGCATCGCTCAGTTGTCACAAGTGTCTTCTTAAGGCTCACAACAGTCACTTCATGCCAGAGTTAAACACAAGTAAAGATCATGAATATACTGCAGATCACATTTGGTTTTAATATCAATGGCGCCAGTATTAGTAGTCTGGATCTGAAGTGCGTAGACTCACAGCAGCATTTGGCAACATCTTTCTGAAAAGTTCTTCATGTTTCTGGACAGATGAAACTGTTGATATATTAATGTTTTCTGCTTCTTAAGGCCTTTGGAGGCATCATGCAGCAAGCAAAGACCATGCCCAGACTATTTCTTAAATGATAAAGTTCTCTTGCTCTGTGGAAACTGGACGTAGGCTGACGGCTATTTTAGACCCAACTGGGCCTTCTGATCTCTTTAGTCATACAGTTCAGTTTGTCTCCTGTTGAAAGTACCAGGAACTGATAATTATAAATATAGTTATGATGTTGATGTTATTTAAGTCATATAGTAATGCCTTATTAATGCAGGCCCCAGATCCTTTTCTTAGGTTCCATTTTTGTGACAAACAGAATGTTAATGCACTGGTAGTGTATGCTAAAGATCTTCACGGGTCCACTCGGTTCTTTGTAACCGAAACCCAACCAGGGCCATGAGTTGGTCCAAATTATATTCAGTCTAATCTGGTCAGGTAGGGTTCGAGTCCTTATGTATGTTGCAGGATTTGTGTCTGTGTGGGCTGACTGTGTTTTGGAATGGTTCTTTTTGAATCAGGCATGTCTGTCCTCGGGGCCCTTCCTTTTGGGAGAATTGACTTAAGCATGTTGGATTTGGGTAGGTTTTCCACGGAATCTAATTCAGATCAGGTTCAAGCTTTCATACCCCATGAATACCTGTACTCTTATGTTTTGACAAGGCAGTATACCAGTTTACCGTCTCTGAATCCTGACTAGAAATCCTAAAAGCATTAGAAGTACATTTTACAGTGCATTTAATCGTGTAGCTGTAGGTTAGCCTGATGCTCTCCACCCTTTCTGGAAGAGGCCAACACTCCACTGCCCTGATACAAGAAGAATTATTTTAGCAATCAATTCCCAAGAGGCAGTTGGTCAGATCCCCAAAAGTCCATTTCCAGGGGTGGTAGAGTACCTATGAAGAAACCAAAAAGTACTCGACATTTGAACAGATTGTTCTTTTCAGCCAAAGGACCAAACATCTGTGAGTCTTACCTGATAAATGACCACCCTGAACTTGTTCTTGGCCAGGAGGTCGCCCTGGGTGGCCTCCACCTTCTTTACCCTGATGTTCTGGTTCTCCACACGCACCCTGACGTCCTTGATGTGGCGGCTGACCTTGCGCGTCTTCTCCAGCAGCCGGTCGACAGTGGAACTGGTGGTGGCGTGGTCGCTTGTCAGCTTGACGATGTCAGTCTGGATGGTCTTCACCGTGTTCTCCAGCTCCAGCTGACGCTCCTCCATGCGCTGCTGCGTGGTCTGGACGCTATCCATGAGGCCCGCCACACGCTCCAACAACGCCATGATGCTTCCTGCATCATCTCCGCCACCCGTCGGCATGCCCGGTTTGTCAGTCATACTTGCTTATTGCTTTTTCACCTGCTGTTGACTTGTCTGATAGTTGCTTGATTGATCGACTGTTCGAACCCGGTGATCCAAATGTAAAATGGAAGAAGGGATGAGGAAGAGTAGGGTGGACAAAGAGGAAAGACAAGCTCCGGTGAGATCTGTTGTAATTAACAGCGAAATCTTGGAATTCTGAAGCAAAATAAATCAAAGCCACAAGAAAGAGAAAGATGAGGGTTGAGGCATCGGGGATCCAAAGAAAGAGAGAGAGAGTATAAGGGAGGAGGAATAGAAACCTCCTCTGGAAGGAGAAGGAGAGAAAGGAGGAGGACAGGAGTACCGGATCACCCCTGTACAACTGGAGGTTGACCCTGAAACTGGTCAGATCAACTGGTAGACTCCACCCTGCTGGCAGAGGGAGGGAGGAATGACAGGAGTTAAGAGGAGGGAGGGGGGAATGGTAAGGCTAAAAAGAGAGAGAAGAAAGGAGTATCAGTGAGTTTTAACAATGTTTAATCAATGTTTTAACAATATAGTGATAGATTTTAAAGTGAGTGACCAGACTGTAAAAATAAATATTCTCAAGTGGAGATTTTATTCCAAGTTTCTTATTCCAATTTGGTATTAAGTCATGTTCGATTTCTGAAAGTCCTTCAGAAACACTAAAATACTCGCAAAGTTCCCATCAATCAGAGAATTTAAAAATGAAAATGGATATTATAGGAATGTCTGTGTTAATGAGCGAGATAGATAAAGAGTGACATGGATCCCAGCTTCTCTCTGTTCTCTGCTGCTAAAAATACTGTGAGGGTAAAGTGACTCCCTGCACCTCTTTGGGAGATGAGTGTATTAAAAGCAATGGAAACTCCCTCCCATCTACTCCTCCATCATCCATCTATCAACCGTCACCTTTTCACTTGTTCTCTCTTAATGCGTCCCCAGGCCTCCAAATGAACAGCTTGGTTTCCTAAAATGAATTCCTCATGCTAACACTTCCCCCGCTGCCATCTTTGTTAGTTATTGGAGCCAGATAGTCTGAATTTGCGCAAATGGGGTGGAGCCTGGGAGGAGCTGAGGTGGGATGAGCAAGCAGCAACCAAACACAACTCACTGTGAGACAACGTTCAGTCAAAGCAAACAGTTATCAGTAGCGTGTTAATTTTTATGATTTCCTCACAGACTCAGAAAAAGTCAAATTAGATTTGAGGCCATAAAGGGAAAACGCCCCAACAGACTTTCTATGTCACCAAGGTTGGTGCCAACTACTGTTGTTCGCTTTAAGTTTGTGTACACAACAAGTGATTATTCCAGGTGGATCACCTCTGTGGGCTGTGTTTCTGAAGGGTAGACCTTTTTGATGTTTTTTTTTTTAATATGAAAATGATCTTGGAAAAGGATGGTGTCCACTGGTCTGAACCAATGAACTTATATTGATGAACCTATATTCATCAGCATGTAACTGTTATCATTTGTGAACATGACCATGCAAAGTCTTGAGGTTTCATCAAGGAACCATCTGGATATCTATTAGCTGACAACTCCTTTGCTTTTGCACCCATAAGCAGCGTCCTGTCATATTCAGATCTTTCAAAAGTGGTGTCCTTGAAAGTTTGGAAAACGTCCAAAACCCTGGAAGGCAGCCAACTGATGATCAAAACGTACAGAAGAGGGTGAGGAATGAGGTGAGGTGAGAAAGGAGGGATGGAGTCAGATGAAGAGATGAGGGGACTCCCCGCCGTCTAAAACCCTCCACCAGCTGCTGCCTATAATTATCCTGCAGTCACTGCTATATTTAACTCCACCTCCCTGTAGAAGACAGGGATGCTTCAACAGCCTCCAGGAGCGCTTGGTTTTCACTCCTCCTTCACTCAAGGTGGGTGGAGTCTTCAGGTTGACTTGTTGTATGTAAAGTAAAAAAAACTTCTGTCAGTTCTTGAAGCCAGAAAATCCTAATTTCAGCAATAGGGGCAGGTAGAGATGATTGATTGTGATTGGCTGAAACACTTGTCAATCAACCTAAAACATACTTCTGTTTTAGCATAAATCTCCTCTAAATTAAACATTTTTCAACACCTGATTTGTATCGGAAGACGTGAAATGATATATTGAGGGCTGAACTAAATGTGTGTTGACTTCAGTTTCATATTACAGTCGGAGCTTCCTTGGAGCAGCATCTAGTGGCCATTTGAGGGACTACATCTTATCATACCTTCAACGCTCAGCTGCACCCCCACCTCCAGGTGCTGTATACCTGCCTTCAGATGGCTGAGGTAGGTTATATTTGTACTGTTGGCATATTTATTCTTCTGTTGCATTACAACTCACGGCTCCTGGTCCCCTTCACCTGCAGTATTATATTTAATTACTGTGAGCAATAACTATATTTTAGTTTACTGCTCCGTGTCATGTCAAACAACAATTAGCAGGCTCAAGGCTGCATTCAAATGACAAGAGTCAGTTGTTTGTAAAAGGTGTCCCTTACCTTCATGGTGGGTTGAAGGTTTGTGGTTTACCTAATCAAAAAATTATGATCCAAATCAGGAAGTAGCCGATCAAACAGGGTTTCTGCAGGTTCACAAAGTAAAATTTAAGACCTATTTAATACTAGAATGATATTTAATACTTTTTTCACGATCATACCATCAGAAAGTCTAATGGAAAACCAGCAGGGACCCAGAATTATTTATGATTAGATCACATTTTTTCAGTACTTCCCAGCAGTTTATAACAAAGATATAATGAATTCAATTAACGTGACCTGTTTAACAGCAGCAGAAAATGGCTGGATGGATTAACCAATTAAAAATAATCAGGTTATTTATGTTAATTTAAGTTTTTGCTAAACTCTTTACGTCTCCATTGTGAGCTGATGAGGTGTAAAAGAAAAGAAAGTCAATAAGACTCGATCAAGAATTCAAAGTCAACTCTGACACATTACAGTTGATACTCAAAAAGTATTAATTTGATATCTAGCTCTAAATCCAGTATCTATTATAATCCAACTTTTACAAATGAGACTCCATCTGAAAATGAAGTGAGCGAACAGATCGAAGCGATGACACGGTGGTTTCAAACATCATAATTTAATTCTAGTTCAACTACAGCACGGTTTAAAGGACAACTTCACTGGTTCATGCAGTACGCAACATCTACGGTAAGATCAGGCTGGATTCCCACAGGCATCACGGGACCGAGACCACAGCGAGTCAAATAATTCTGATCTCAGAGCAGCGATACTTTAGGGAACCTCCCAGCTTATTGAGGCTACTCCTACCACAATAAAACAACCAACACGGACACTTTGTACCATCGTTACAAATTATATAAAAAAGAAGAAACTCGACCAAGGAAACAAAACAAAAAAGTAATTTAAATTATCATCCGCTTGTCAAAACACACACAAACATTGGAATCCATTTCCAGAATGGCGTCATCTGAAAATTAAGCAATAAAATAATTCTAACAACAACCGGTACATGTCAGCTTGTACCTTTTTTTTTTAATCTTTTTTTTTTAAGCAGTAGAAAAAACAGCATTTTGGTATTCAGGTGCGTCTCGTCATAACAAATACAAAAAAAAGTAAAATAAAGTTTATCTGAGTTACATGAAGGGTTATTTTTGACCCTGTGAGACGCAGCAAAACAGAAAACGCCCCATCAGGTGAGATTTAGCTTCAGTGGTCCCTCATAATCCTGTAGTCCTGGTACACAGCGCCCCCTGGAGTATTAAGGCTTTTATAACACAAAGTAAACAGGATCAAGTGTCCACATGGTCCTCATGTTGAAGACCATGTGGACACCTTGTACTGCAAAACGTTAGCAGAGCACAGAAAAATCAACCAAATCTGTAGTTTTCTGTTGCGTACCCCAAATATAGAAGCAAAACATAAAAGTAATCATTTGAATCTCATAAGCAACTGAATACCTAACTGTGATATTGAATCACTAGTAAATACTTTCTAAATTAAGTAAATACTTAATTTAAATACCACTGAATTTATCATTTCAAACATATTTTGCTTTGAAAAGCAGCTATGTGAATTTAAGTGGTCTCACTAATTTCCAGAAGCTTTATTTTTTGGCTAAAAATTCTATTCTGTGCTGCGAAGGAGACGTCTTCCTCTTATCAGGCAGCTTAGACGCTTGGATCGTGGGATTTATCCTCTGTAGCTTGAATTTTTCATCTTTAATTTTGAAGTCAATCAAATTTCAGCAGCTACATTTTTTATTTTTTTCATCACCAGAATTTGATCAAACTGATCAAAAAAAAACAAGAAATTTGAAATGGCACCACTTGAAAGTCAAATATCTCGTGCAATAAATTCAGTGGTATTTAAATCATCAAGTATTCAGTAGTGCTTACTTCCATGATCCTAACTTATATTCCACATAAATTAGAGTTAAAAATATAAAAAAGTAAAAAAATGTTTGTCTTCCTTCAAAATAAATCAAACCAAACGCACAAAAACATCAATCTGCGTCTCACGGGGTTAAAACAAAGAGAGACAATCTGCATTCTTCACGTTTGTATGTGGACGGTCCTAAGTGAAGACTCGGTCAGATAAATAACGTTTGAGTTTCCTGCCGGAGGATCCACAGTGTTTCAGAGTCTGAGAGGACGGTAGCATCGCAACAAACACTAACCAAGCTGTACGTCTCCGCTCTGCCTGACGGAAAACACAAAATCATCTGCAGACAGCGAAGAGACAAAACTGTCCAGACACAAAGAAAGAAAAAGAAATCAAACCTGGAGGAAAATCTTAAAAATAAGGCCCCTTAAGAAATTCAAAAATTATTTTAAAAAAGGGGGAAAGAAAGGGGCACCAAAAAGTCAAGATATCAAAAATGCAGTTCGTCTGTGTGGTACGAAAAGTTTAGACTTCTTGTATTTCATAAAAACAGGAGAGAAGAAAAGAAGAAAGAGAGCAGCTACATCATCCTGGAGGACGTTCCTGACGGGAAGTGACCGAGGTGCTGCTTCTGTCTCCGCCCACGCTTCGTCTTGTTGCACCTCCTGCAGGACACGACAGGAAGTACACGTCAACAACATGCACGACCTTCAGGAAACATTAGTGCCATGTCTGATCCAAAAACAATACTTTCAGTGTGTCGCTCTAGATCTTGGAAATTTGACCAAAAGAAAATCTTACTTGCTTTGTGAAGAGCTTTTAACCACATCTCACTGTCTTCATCAGCTTGCTCGGTTGTGATGGAGATGGTTCAGTTGTTACCATAACTTCAGTCACATAATACCAACTGAACCATCTCCATCTGCTGAAGAAGACCTTGAGATGCATTTGAAAGCTCCCAAATAAAGCCAGTATGTAGTCATTGAGTCAAGATTCACATGCAGAGCTGTAACCAGGTTACTGAAGTGCACGTGAACACAGATTCAATAAAATACAAAACAAAATGACATAACTATTAAAGTAGAAGAAGATCTCTCATTAATATCACACTTAACATTTATTTAGAGAGAACTACAGGAAACCCTAAAACCCTGAAGTGAGTTAGCATGTTAGCTCCTCCTGGTCCCTCGTCTGGAAGTCAGTGGGTTTCTTCAGTGGGTTTTTGGTTCCTGAAATAAGGTCTGTGGTTAACAAGCGTTTTGTTCTACAACATAAACTCCGTCAGTAAATACTCCACTGGTGAGTTTTGAAGCTTTTACGTGTCTTAAAAAAGTCGGTTGCTAACAAGAGTCTAAATGAGACTCCAGAGGCTGTCGGGGACGTTAAACGTCATCACGCCGAACACAGAAACTCATCTACTCACTCGTCCTCCTTTACAGCCTCGTTGGGTTTATACTGCAAACTGTTCTAACTCAAAGGCTTTTGTAGAAGAGGTCAGTGCTGGAAGCTCAGTGGTGGAGACGCTGAAGTCATGTGACCGTGGTGGAGCTGGTTTACAGCCTAACGTCAGCTTTTTACTTCTGGAGGTTGACTTTACGCTTCAAACATCATAAAGTGGTGTTGATGTGTGAAGATTATCTTGTTGAACAAAACGTGTATCACAAACTTTTGTTTTTGGCTTTCTGTGGAGGGAACCAGAGCGATGCTGACGGATTGGACTACAAAAATACATCATCATCCCTGCAGCACTGATCAGCAGGTTTCAGGATCTGTGTCAGAGTGTGAGCCCCCCCGCTGGCTGAGGGAGATCACTGCAGTACAACCACTGGAGAAGTACTCAGTAGTTGAAGTACTAATATCAGTAGTAGTTTTAGTGATCCTTGCACATGCTGTTTATACAGAACTGTTTCTTCCTTGTAAATATAGTTTTCCTGTTTTTCTTCCTTTAGTGCAACTTTTATATACGTTGTTCTATTTTATTGTTTATACTTGTTCTGTGTGTAACGTGTGCAATCCTGTTGTATAAAGACAATAAAGCTGAACCCTGAACCTTCAGTGTTAGTATAGTGGCCTATTTGCTGCCAGATTTGGTTCAGGTTTGGGGTTGCGGACTGATCTGGGTTGAGAAACAGCCCCAGTTAATGGCACTGGAACCAATGTCGGTACATTAGCCTGTAACATAGTGTCTTTATTAAATATAGATTTAAACATCACTAAATTAAAACAGGTTTAGGGGTGAGTTAATAAATCGTTTCACATAGTAACTGTCTGACCGGTTTTGTGTTTTAAGATTATTTTTGACGTAAAATGATCAATAAACTATAAAGATTTAGTTTAGTAGCATTCGATTAGATCAAATCACAATAATGTGATAAGGTATTAAGTTCCCTCTCAGTGTAAACACGAACACACTCCCTGCGTACAGACGTAATAAAGGATTTTCAGGTACGTTTCATTTTTGGAAATAATGTAGCAGGTTGTGATGCCGCAGTGACTTCCTGTTTACATAGCTGATGGCTTTTGATTGGGCGGCTCAACAGACGTTTCCTAGCAACTGATTTACACATCACCAAAATCTTTACAAGCTGAAACATGTCTCAAGTTTTACTGGTGCGACCTGATCCTTGAAATCTGTAGTTTGAAACTAGTTAGTTACTGAGATCGTAGTAGTAGTATTTGTAGTGATGCGAGTACCTGGTGAAGCACATGACCACAGCTACGATGACGGCGATCTGAACGGCTCCGATGATGGCGGCGATGAGGACGTAGTGCAGCTTCTGACCGCTGGGCACCACGTACAGGATGTTAAAGTCCAGGAGCTGATCACACTGAGGACCACCGTACGCCGCCTCACACCTGCACACACGCACGCACACACACACACACAGACACACACACGCACACACACACACACACAGACACACACACACACAGACAGACACACACACGTACACACACACAGGCACACGCACACAGACACACACGCACACAGACACACACACACGCACACAGACACACACACGCACACAGACACACACGTACACACACACAGGCACACGCACACAGACACACACGCACACAGACACACACACACGCACACAGACACACACACGCACACAGAGCATGTTTTCACCAGGAGCTTAAAACAGTGACGTTTTTGGGACTTCTTGGCCCTGGGTTTTGTCTTTAAGGCCACGTAAAGCCTGTGATTGTCAGCTTGAGAAGAAACTCTGCACACACTCTTCACTCTCCTCTGCAGGTTTTTTTTGGGGGAAATTAATTAAATTTAGATGATATCTACGTCCTGGATTCAAGAAGCAGGATCTGATGTTTGTATGTGCAGACATTTTAAGTTTGGTGTTGAAAGCTCAGGAAGAGGAGGGAGCAGACAGGTGTTACCTGCAGGTGGGCAGGTTGTGTCTCATCTCGCACTGGCCGTGTTCACAGAACTGGGCGTAGTCTTCAGGACAGGGGGCGGGGCTGTCCACAAACCCCTCCCCCTCACCAGGCTTGGACACAGCTGAAAAAAGAAAGAAGACAAACCTGGTTTCTGATTGGCTGTTACAGAAATGCACTGTAAAACTACAGTCTGACAGCGGGGGGGGGGGGGGGTCTTACCATAGATGTCTGGTTTGGTCTTCATGCTGTCGTCCTTCCTACTTTTATCTGAAACCACAGAAGAAGAAAATGTTGTGACATGTGATGGCTGGCTGTTTTTGAAACCGCCTGCTACAGACGAACGCAGCATCTACTACATACTGCGTTCACCTGAAGTACGCAGTATGAAACTAAATCGATGTATTCTGCAGTATGCCGGGCCAGGCTTAGCCGGTGTCCGGTTTTGAAAAGCGGAAGTGAACGGTTCAGCTAACGGGAAACCGCCGTGACATCATCCTGTGAAGCTCTGAAGAGGAAAATATCTGCTGCACGATTCACTTAGAAATGTTGTAAGTGGTTCTTCTGTTCATATTCCACAGGGAGGTTGAAATGCTGTCCATCATTTCAACATTGGTGACCGTGTCAATAAAGTTGAAACAAAACCCCAAAAGAAACGATGGTGACCGTTCCACCGCTGTGCATTGTGGGATACAGTAGGCGAGGTGACCGGTCCGATGCGGACTGCAGATTTAGCTTTTGTCTGCGTACTACATGCTACATTTTAGCCAAATCAGTACATGCTGATAGTTTAGTAGGCGGTTTCCAAAACAGCCCGAGTGTGTGTGTGTGTGTGTGTGTGTGTGTGTGTGTGTGTGTGTGGGCCCTCCCTGATGACCCCGTGACCCCCAGGACAAACTGTCGACTCCTTGCACAGCATCTCATCACGTAACAGCGAGCGATTCAGACTCATTATTAATGTGATGTGACCGACCGGGGGGGGGGGGGGGGTAGTTAAACAGGTCAGATACTGCACGCGCACACACACACACACACACACGATCTTAAAGAAGAAAAGCCTGAAAGGAAGAAGTTTTTTTTTTAAATTGTCTAAACTGGTATTTTTCACTCAACAGATCAAAGTAAAATTCAGATTTATAATTTACTTATTCAGGCTATTAGTTTTATACTTTATTTAAAAAGTCCACTAACAGCCGTTACCTAGGCAACATTTACAGAGATTCATGTTCCCCAGAGGATGAATCCTACTGACTCTGCTGATCCTCCGACTGTTCGTCAGGTCAACGTGTTAATGTGTCCAACACAAACACCTGCAGGACTACAGACGCTCCCAGCAGCCTCGGCTGCTCTCTGTGTTCACTGCTAACTAGCTGATGTTAGCATGCTAACTAGCTGATGTTAGCATGCTAACAGGCTACACTAAGAAGGTGAGCATCACACCTGCATGTTAGCATGTTAGCATGCAGCTAACATGACGTTAAAGGTGCCAAGTGCGACAGAACACCTCGTGTTGGGAAGCAAAGGACTTGAATCTCTTAAGTGACGAAGACGTCAAAGAAAAACAGGATCAACGAGTTCTTCGTCAGGACCCGAGCCGTACAGGAAACTACTTCCTGTAGCTTAAATTCAGGAACGAAAAGTCAGACTTCATGTTGATGAGTGGAATCAAACGTCCAGTGTGACTTCTGCAGGGTTAGTTTCTACTGGTCCACATGCATTAGTCTTCTTTTAAAGTTCATCATAATAAATAATAATAATAATAAATATTTCATAATTGAATTAATCTTGTGCTCCACAGCAGCACGAAACAGCTGACTTCTTCTCTGATGGAGAACATTTAAATGAATATTGATATTAGTTCATATACTGTAAGTCATTAAACACACATGGTGTTACACAGAGTGGTGAATGAGGTCAGTAAGAGAAGAAGAAGACGACGACCAGAGAGGAGAGAAAGACGCACCAACGAAGAAGAAGACGACGGAGGAAACGGCAGAACAAAGAAGGATGATGAGAAAAGAAGAGCAGAAAGTCGCCGTGTTACAAATGTGACCAGCTGGTTGTTCAGTCAGCCCAGTTAATCTGTGTGTGTGTGTGTGTGTGTGTGTGTTCAGATTGGGGTCAGGTCGTCATTCAATATAGATGAGCTGAAAAACAGCAGAGTCTCCCCTTTACGCTCTTTCACCTCCTCTTCCTCCTTGTTTTACTCTGCTTCTCCTTCTTTCGTCCCCCCATCTTTTGCATGTTTTTTCTTTCCTACTCTCTCGTCTATCCTCTGCTCCATTTTCTTTCCTTTCATATCCTCTCGCCTCCTTTCTTTTCCTCTCCTCATTCCTTGTAATCTTTCCTCCTCCTCGTTTCTTTTCCTTTTTTCCCTCCTTTTCTTTTGCCTCCTGCACTCATTTCCTCCATCTTTTCTCATCTTTTTCTTCCTCCTCCTCTCATCTTCTCTCTTATCCTTTTCTCTCTGCTCCATCCCTCTCTTCCTCCTCCTCCTCCTCCTCACAGTTTTCTGTTCAGTAATCAGCTGTTGTGTTTTCTCGTTACCTTGGCAACGTCCCACGTGTTTGATGTCGATCTTCAGCTGTTTGAGGCAGGACGCCTCTCGGACGTGGCACGGCGTGTCGTAGGTGACGCCGTCGCTGCCGCACACCGGGTTGTCGTTGTGGCCGTTACACACGATGTTACACATGCAGCTGGACACACACACACACACACACACACACACAATCAGATTCGTCTCGTTTGTGCAGCAGTGGTGTGTTGTAGTCAGTCTAAATTCCTGAGACTTTTATTTTGAAGGGTACGCGTTTTACTGCTTACATACACAGTGAGTGAGTGTGTGTGTGTGTGTGTGTGTGTGTGTACTAACAGCATATCCTCAGAGTCTTCGTCACATTCGGCTCCAAACTTGCAGTTTCCACATTTCGAGGCCTTTTTACCGCGACCAGAGCCCTCATCATCTGCACCGACACAAAGCATCACTACAACATGGCCTCCACATCATCATCATCATCATCATCACTAGTAGTAGTAGTATTTTGTAATAGCAGAAAACATGCAGCTGTCTACCTCCATCACCAGATCCTGACCCGCCGTCTGACAGAGACACAGAGATGATGATGTCATTAGCTGACAGGAAGTAGTTCTCTATCAGAAGACCTCATTTCTATCAGCGACGACTAAATAGCAGAAACAGCTGCCAGTTCAGCAGCAGCACAAACTGAACATTTTAACCGTCATGGATCAGACTTGCTTCGTTTTAGCGAGGTGTTCCTAATTTTATTTCTACTCGAAAAACTGAATCCTCACTGTAAATACACGGAGTCTAAAAATACTGGAATCATCAGCATAGAAACTGTGTGTGTGTTACCGTGGTAACAGGGTCCCTCTGACAGGAGGGTGATGGCCCTCTGTTTCTTGCAGGCGGCTCTCCTCAGGAAACACTCGTTCTGGTACGTGTCTCCGTTGGAGCCGCACACAGGGACGTACTTCTTATGACACTGAAACACAAGAAGAAGAATCAATCAAATTTAAACTCATGAGGGTAGAAAATACGTTAATGAACCAACACAGAAATTGTGTGGAAGGTGCTTTCATGCCGAACCCGTTTGGCTCGGTTTGTTTAGTGCGGCGTGGAACCGGACTGAGACCGCTTGAAAAGGGGGGCCGACTGCAGGACTGCATGATGCGATTTTAGTATAAATTCAAAAGATAAACTCCTGTTAAATCCATCTTCTGGCCGTGAACTGTTGAGGTACAGTGTTCTGTATATGTTTACATGTAAAGTGTTTGGAAACCACGGTAACATGTATGTATTCTGTAAGAATTTTTCCTGATGATACATCAGAAGGTGAAAAAGAGTTCAATCAGAGTTAAAAGCTTTTCAAACTGAAGTGTGTTGTGTGTTTTGGTAGTAAATGTAGTGACCACACACTTTCATATTGTGCTGTAATAAACACAGTGACTGCTGTGTGTGTGTGTCACTCACGTGGAACTGGCAGACACACTTGATGTCGGCTCCGTTCTCGCGGCAGGTTCCTCCGAAGCGACACGTTCCGGCGTCACACACACGCAGGTCGCTCTTCTTCTCTGACAGATCTGAAGACAAAAAAAGGAGAACATCAATCATCTCGGCGGCGGAGGAGGTTTGGTTTCAGGAGTGTTAACCAGAGAAATAATAACGCATAATGACGCCTTCTGTATGTCTAAAGGAGGAGAAATAAGCGCCAGATTGACGCAATTCTAAAATCTCCTTCTCAGAGTCGTAACTCAGTCAAATCTGAACACACACGATACACACGTTTTCAGATTCAGTGGGATTTACACTTCCCGAGGACACCATTATCTCTGATGTCCGTCATGAATAAATGTCCATAAACCGCTTAGAAATCATAGAGCGAACACGCTCCTTATAGCTGCAGAACCTGCCTGAGAATCCTCCTGTTTCTGACTGTTCTTCAGAATCACAGTGATCCAGTGACAGCTGTCAGAACATCCATGGTCCACTGCAGACAGGAGCTGCTGACAGATTATTCGGCATATTTTTAGTGATGCCAATTTGCCAAAATCTAAGAAATGTAGGTTAAAAATCATCCAGATGAACGACGATAAATCTGGTTAAAAATCACGGACAAAAGATGCTCCTCATGAATTAAGAACTTCCCTGAGAATCATCATGTTTTTTACGTTTCCTTCAGTATTGAAGTAATTCAGTGATAGGTGTCTGTTTCCATGGTTACAGCGCAAACAGCAACTGCCAATAGCTAATGCAGCATGGCTTTTCATGGTGCAGATTCACCTAAATGTAAACACATGTAGGCAAAAATAAAAAAATAAAACAGGACTCAGAGCGAAGCCTGAAGCTAACTCACCGACTCCACGGTCACATTATACGTCCTGCTGGACACAAGTTATAAAACTGACCGCTCCTATCTGCTTTCAACTACATCACAACGCGTCATAAACCAACTGCTTATAAATGTTGGTGTGGTTACAGTAAAGTGACGACTGTAACGTGCTCAAACTATAGTGTCACAAAGCATTAAAGCACCGCTGAGCCTCGTGCTGCCATGAAGTGACCTCCTGGTGGCGCTACGTGTCTGAATCTGATTTCATGAAAATCCATCCAACAATACACAGGACACACACACACACACACACACACACACACACAGACTATTATCCAGGGGAGTCATCTCCTGATGGCAGCTGATTGGCTGGCGGCCCCGCAGGCTAACCAATTAGAGCTGATAATTACAGGGGTCGTGACCCCCGCCTCCTCTGTAATTAGTAAATACCTCAGTGTGCTGAGGCAGCCAGAACGACCTGCTGACACACACACAGAGCTGCTGCGGGGGTGGACAAAATAACAGAAACACTGTGTTCCCAGGATCCTGTTTGATTCTGACCCTGAGTCAGCGCTGTCACCTTTTTATTGTCATTTCATGTTGTGATGCAGCTGCACTACAGTAATCAAAGAAATTAATTTATTGATTAATTGTTTATCCAGACTAACAGTCTCCAGTCATGCTTGGCAGCTCTGTGCAGCCGACAGTCTAACATTTCCATCCACGGCTCTAAAAATCTCACTCGTTCTCTGGTTTTCGCTCCTCCACTGTGACGATTTGCTGTTTTTCTCTGTCAACTCATTTTAAAAGTTTTGGAGTTTCTGGACTGAATAAACAGCTTGAACAGATCTCTTTCAAACCCGCGTGGTGCTTTTTAAAGTTAGTTCAGGGTTTCCCCAAAGAGACTGGTTAGTGGAGGTGCAGCTGCTGCTCTCATTAATGATGTCACTGATCAATCAATCGCCTGCTGAGCTGAGTCAGACAGATCCTGACACTATTAAATATGTGACCTTCACTGCCAACACTATATTTAATGAGAATGTAGCTCCTCTTTAAGGTAAGGCAAATAAAACACAGTACAAAACACTTAATAAATGAATCGATAAAATACTTTGCAGACCTACAGGACTTAAGAGCCAGCTGCTGAACGCCTGGTGGTCGACCAACAAGAAGCGGACATAAAGGGTCACACGAAGCTTCTTGCTTTTTAAAAACAAGTCTTGAAATTTGATTCAAAGTTCTCTGAAACGCACCAACACGGAGAGTTCAACCTTTGCTCTTAACTACATCACCAACCAACAGTAAGAAAACTTCTGAACTTTTTAAAGTTTCCACAGTTTCACTTCGTAGAAATAAAGTGAAACCAACGTCGGCCTGAAAGGAAGAAACTTCATCTAAAATTTGATGGAGGATTCGGGAAACGATCAGCAGCAGTGACGTTGACAGGGTTACAAGTTAATGTTAAAATACGTGGCGGCATCAACCCTTAAACTGCAGCAACACGTCCTTCAAACTGTCTCATTCAGACTGACACACACACACTCCACCTGACACACACACACACACCTCCACCTGACACACACACACACACACACACCTCCACCTGACACACACACACACACACCTCCGCAGCTTTTCAATAATGTCCGGTTGCTATAGTTACTAACTTCTCATCTGACAGCCATTGGTTGCATCACCAACCAATTACAGCTTGTTTACACAGTCAGACGGGTCTGCAGAGACCCCGTCATGGAGGCTCTGTGGGGACTTAGTGAGTACACACAACCTACATACAGCTGTTATTAAGATGTAGAGATGACTGTAACAGCTGGAGAACCACAAGACCCGGAAACTAAATCAAGACCCGGAAACTAAAGGCAAGACCCAGAAACTAAATCAAGAACTAACGTTAGCGACTAAATCAGGAGCTAAAGTCAGTAAGTGAAAAGGGACTAAAAGCTCCATCATGTTTGTGTTTCTTCTGCATCTGAACAACCATTTGGCAAACTGTGACCAAAAACTGATGAAAGTGTGATGCAGACCGATGAAGCGCACTGGAAAAGACTCAGACCACCATTCTGAACCAGACCCGGGTTTCACACTGAGAGAAAGTGTGTCACTGTGTTGTGAAGTGGATTTCAGGTCACTGATTCAAAACAGCGTCTCAGAGTCAGGTAAAGAATCCGAAGCAGTGTGGTGCACTGAAGCTTCAGTGATGAAGAAAGCGAAGCTGATCTGAGGCCAGTCGGTAACAAAGGCCAGTGAGCGAAGAAGACCGACCTCTAACTGAAGCGGAAGAGTGTTTTCATCCTCTGAGGACCAGCGAGGCGAAGACGGACTAACCTCTCTCTGTGTCACTCTATGTCTCTCGCCCTCTCACGCTCCAGTGACTTCATTATCGCCCTCCTTGTTTTTCTCTTCCCAACCTCCATCCAGAGCAACGCTGCCTGCAGTTACACGACATGGCCAAAAGTATGTGGACACCTGAAAATTCCCTCCATGTGTGCAGGCTTTAATAACAGCCTCCACTCTGCTGCTTTCAGTCTTTCCACCAGATGTTGAACCAGCTGCAGGGATTTGCTCCCATTCAGACTCCAGAGCATCAGTGAGGTCCAACACTGATGTTAGTTATCAGGTCTGGATCTGGTCGTTGTTCCAGTTCATCCTAAAGGTGCTGGATGGGGTTGAGGTCAGGGCTCTGCGCAGGCCAGCCCAGTTCTTCCACACCAAACTGGGGAAACCAGTTCTTTATGGAGCTGCTTCACGTCATGTTGAAACAAGGAAATGGTTGTCCCCAAACTGCCACGAGTGTTAAAAGAACGCTGTTGTCTAAAGTCAGACTACATCCACACTAAGCTGTGCAAACACTGCATTCACACTGTTTTTCAGTCATTTCTGTAAAGATCTCCGTCCACGCTGAAACAACTTTTGATCACAGCCAACTCGTGTCGATCAGTGTGACAGTCTGAGCTGGTTAAACCTCCTGCTCTCTGTCATCACTATACTGTGTTTTAATACACACACACACTTGCTGTTAAGTTGTTCTCATTTACACAAATCTTTTGGTTTACGTTTCAGACGACTGAACGAGTCACGAGCTCGTAAATGACAAACCGCTGAAGAGAAACCGGCCGAGTGGTGCGTCTTACCAGGAGAACATCAGTGGCTGGAAATAGAAATCACAAAGATTTCCTCCTTTAGATCCTTTCTGCTCAGTGTTTGCATGAGCTATTTTAGTTGTAGATGTCTAGATTTAGATCACAGAAGTAAGAGGATCCGTGTAAATGCAGTCAAATGTTTAAGTGGCCAATAAAACAAACTCCCCAACAGTCAGCGTATAAAACTATATTTTTCTTATTGTCGACAAATCTCATGTTTGGACCCAAACCAACGTGTTAGTGCGTCTCTTAATACTTCCTGATTTCCCTCCTCTGCCCGTGTCTAAAAACACCTCACACATATATAGTTTCATGTTTAAAACAAACAGGAGGAAATAGTGCCTTTGTTGGGGTCTATTTTCAGCGGCGGATGAATCCACATTTGGTGCTCTAGTGAGTATTTGGGGCAGCAGGACGGTGTGTGAATAAACTGCAGTGTGTGTGTTGGTGGAGATGAAGGCTCACTGATGTGTGTTTAATAGTTTTTATACATCAGGCTGTGACACACACACATACAGTAATGTGGTTCCAGTTTGATGTATCCAGGAGGCTCACACACACACACAGTACTCCCTCATTTAACCTCGCCCTGTTCCTCCACCCTGTAATTAACCCTAAAATAGAGCCCAGTTAAAGTGAGGAGTGGTCAACACACACACACACACACACACAGTGAGCAACATGGTTAAACCCCTCCAGTCTCCTCTGACTCATTACCACCTGTGATCCCACTGTACAGGTGCTGTTACTGACCTGGTGTTTCTGTTGTCATGGTGACTGAGCTGATGTAAAACACTGGTTTGATGGCAGGTATCAATGAGCATGCAGTCAGTGTTCACGAGCCTCCATCAGGTCTGTTTTACTCTGCCCCGGTCGTCATGACAACAGAAACACGTGATCAAATCCTCATGATGTGAGCAGGAGTATCGGGAGCTCAGGTGTAAACCGGATGTGAGTGTCTCACCTGGGCAGTCGGCGGCCTTCCCGGGGCCGCAGTCCGCACTGCTGCTGCCTCCGCTGCGGGGAAACGAGCTCCGGACGGCGGGGAGAACCAGCAGAACCAGCAGGCAGCAGGACCAGGAGAACCGGCACACTGGAGCCATGATGGAGGGCGGTGTGTGTGTGTGAGGGGGGGGTATACAGAGAGACAGGAAGGTCCCAGACACAGAGAGAAATAAATGGAGGTGAAGGGGGAGACAGGGAGGTAAATGAAGAGGTATGTAGAGACGGAGGTCTACAGAGAGGAAGAGGAGCAGAAACAGCAGAGAAAAACAGAAATAAAAAGAATCTGTTTCTCTGGATTCGTCCTTCAAAAAAACACACAGAAGAAGCCAGAAACAGCCTTAAGTCCTGCTAATGTTGTCCATGTGCGTCGTGTCTCAGCAGGGCGGACAGAAAGGCTTCATGGTGACACAGGGTGGAAAACACGATGAGTAAGCCGGGAGGAGAGCTGCTAAACCAAGCCCAGGATAACAAAGCAAAGCAGGGCCTGGGGCTTCACACACCGACCCCCCACACCTCCGCCACCCCTAAAACCAGTCTGCTCACAGCCCGGACTGAGCCTCCATCCCCCAGCCCCGCTGCCTCGCACTCAAACCGGCGGGGAGACAAAAGATCCAGGTGAAGGTCCGAAGGGGCTTCCAGCAGCATCCAGGCCGAAGCGGAGCGAGGATGCACGGATGCGGTATCTCGGTCGGACCGGGACTTTTTTTTTTTTTTGTCCTCTTGTTCTTTCTCCTCTGAATCACATCAACAAAGACTCGGACCACGTGACCTGCAGGAGACCCCTCCCACAGAGAGAGAGAGAGAGAGACTATGACTGTCACATACTGATTAAATGCTCTGTTTGCAGTAATATTATTGTCCCAAAAGAATAAAAAAATCTAATGTAAAACACGTGCAGTAAACACACAGTACAGCTGAGGCCGATGGGAGTGTCATTAGTTTAATCATTATTTAAATGTCAACCTGCTGGTGGCGCTAGAGGAAAGGTTAGAGGAGGTAGGTTTCATCCTCAGGGGAAAATCATTTTTTTACAAAATTTCAAGGCAATCAGCTCAACGGTTGTTGAGAAGTTTCCCTCTGGACAGACTGATATTACATCCACACAGCACGCTGCTGCTGGGGTGGTTAGAAGTTACAGAACAGGCAATTTATTTGTAATTATTTGTATTTATATTTTCACATATTGATCATATAAAAGTCTTTGACTCAGTCAAATCGGAACACACACGTTTTAAGATTCAGTTAACACTTGCCGAGGATGCCATAATCTCCACTGATATCTAACGTCCTTAAATCTGCTTTAAAAAATCATAGAAAAAAGACGCTCCTTCCAGCTGCAGAACCTGCCTGAGAATCCTGCTGTTTTAACTGTTCTTCAGTATCACAGGGATCCAGTGACAGCTGTCTGTGCTTCCATGTGCTTCCACTGCAGACAGGAGCTGCTGACAGCTGATTCGGCTCACTTTTAATGGCACAAATTTGGCGAAACGTAAATAAATATAGGCTAAACACATTATTACATGCAGCGGCGGGATGACTCGCTAGGGGGCAGAATATAGCTGTTGTTTGCTTGTGTGTGAACTGCAAACAAACACAACACTTGCTATAATAAAAGAAGTCAGATGCACAGTCTGTTGTTGTGCTCAGTGTTTGTTGCTGACGGGCTGCAGCCAGCAGGGGGCGCCGCCTGCCTGCAGAACAGAGGGAGGAAACTGTGAAGTGTTCCTTTAACTGCTCCACCCACCCACACTGCTGTCTGTCACCGTGTACAGAAGCCCACAACAGACAATATTCAATCAAACTCATGAGCCCCAAAACTAAAGTTACATTTCAGTGCAGACTAGAGATTTGATTTGAAAAGCAGAAACTGAGACTGAACATGTGCTCCAACGACAAATGTCAAATCCCACTTTATGTTTCTGTTTTCAAATGACCGTCCAGTTTTCTGTGGAAGTCAAGCAGATAAATCCCATTAAACCAAATCATTTTCCCCACATGTATGTGCAGTATGATCAAACTTACATGAAAATAATAATAATATGATAATCTTTATTTATAGAGCACTTTTCAGAGTCCACGTCACAAAGCGCTTCACAAAGGCAGCAAAATAAAACAGGCAAGTCGTAAAATCATCAGGTTTTAAAAGGAAACAGACACCAGGACAAAATAAAAAACATTTTTAAAGGAAATGAAAGACACATATGTGCCGGCACGTACTGTGCTAAGAGGTCAGAGATATAGCAGGGAGAGAATCAGTAAAATCTTAAAATCTATTCTGAAACACACTGGGAGCTGGTGTTTGTTGGTTCTGGTTAAAAGCCTGGTAGCTGAATTCTGTACAGTCTGGAGTCAATCAGCAGGTCTGGTTCAGGCTGTTGCAGTAAAGCAGGCGTGATGAGACGAAGGCGAGTGAAATGTTCTTTGAAAGTTGAGAGAGGTCGTATTTTGGAAATATTTCTAAGATAATAAAAACATGATTGCACAAGCACACGCTTTGTGGTGTGCCGCTCAAAACTTAAATTACTGTCAAACCAGAAGCCAAGATTCCTCCCAACAACTTGAAATGTTCCGACAGGGAACCAGCAGAGGGCACGATTTGTTCTGTGACGTGCTGCGAAACACAAATATCTGGTGAACGAACAAGACACGACTGCAACGTGCCTTGTTGCAGGCTTCCAAAAATATATCTTAAAAAAAGATATTAAACAAAAGGTAACAGTCTAATTTTCATTTTTTTTATATGTTTGGCAACGTTACATCGCTGCCAGAATTAAATCAAAATCACAATGCAAACTAGACTGACGTAGATATTTACGGGGTGACTGACGCTGAGACAGGAGTTGAAAGGAGAGTTCTTCAGTCTTTCCTCTGGACATCAAACCAACAACCTCACACTCCTTCAGCTCTGCTTCTCTTTGAGCTGCGTAGAGAAAAGTTTCAGCCTTGCCTCTTGGTGTTGGACTTAGACTCAGGTTTGAACCCTGAAACTCTCTGAAGAGTCTAACACCTTGAGCTCCTCTATTAGTTTAAGGTTTTATTCCTCCTCAGAGCGTTTCAGACTGAGACGTTTGCTTTCAGAACTCAATAATTTACTCAAGTTTGAACCCACAGAATGTCTGATGTGTCTGATTGTTGGCTTTTCAATCTTTTCTCTAAACATCAGAATGAACCTGCTCACTGAGGATCGAACCAACAACTGGAACCTTCAGAGAAGCTGCTCTGCTCTTCAGTGTTACTGAAGTGTTTCTCTCAGAAGTTGCAGTCTTGCCTCTCGGTGTCGGACTCACTTTGAGCCAGACTGAAACATCTCAACAACTATTATGGGATGGATTGTGATGAAATGTGATTCATCGTTCATGTTCCCCTCAGGATGAACTGTAAGAACTCTGCTGATCCTCTGACTTTTCCTCTAGCGCCACCATCAGGTCAACATGTTAATGTGTCCAACACTTTGGTTTATGACCAAATACCTGCAGAACTACAGAGCCACAGAGTAGAAATACTAAAAGAGTCCTGTATTCAAAGTTTGACTTAAGTATAAGTACAAAAGTATCAGCATCAAAATATACTTAAAGTACCAAAAGTAAAAGTACTCATTATGCAGAAATATTGATACATTAATGTGTTCATCACTGCTGCAGCTGTAAAGGTGGAGCTCAGTTTAATGTCTTTATATTCTAATAATAACACCTCAAAATTATATTTTGTAGTATTAATCTGAATCTGCAGAGTAACTAAATGTAACAGATACACGTAGTGCAGTAACAAGTACAACATTTCCCTCTGAGATGTGGTGGAGTATAAAGTATCATAAAATAGAAATATTCAAGTAAAGTACAAGTACCTCAAAACTGCACTGAAGTATTGTGTAAACGTACTTCTGTTAAAGAACTGAACAAAGAGCAGGTCAGTGTTCTGCCCGAGGACCTTTTCACTTATAACGGTGGATATTGATTACAGACACACACACACACACACACACACACACACACACACACACACACACACACACACACACACACACACACACACACACAGTATATCTAATCCTCATCCTCAGGTCCAGGTGTTTTGCTAAGCCATCTGGGCTCATTAGTTCCCTCTCCTCTCTCCTCCCTCGCTCCTAATCTCCACTCCTCTTCCTCTGTTTTCTCCTCTTCCTCCTCCTCCTCCTCCTCCTCTCCCGGTGTTTTGGAGTTAAACTCTCCTTGAACTGACCGACAGATGAAAATCAGCACACAGAGGAGTGAAGCCGAGCGGCTGTTTGGAGAAAACACAGAATAATTTCCTGAAGTAAAGATTCATTCATTCAGTATTTATGATCGGAGACGTCATTCTTCATTTATGTCGAACTGTGTGTTCTTGATTTCTGCACGTTCATCAGACTTAGTGCGCTTTTATTAAAGTAATCTCTTTGTTACACGAGGAAATCATTTCCAGCAAAGAAATGATTCTGACAGACCTGTGAAATATCAACACCCTCTTCAACAGAATCAGACTCTCGACTGCTGCAACAGACTTTACTTTTTCATTTGTAAACGTCCACGTGTGAAATAAGTGTGAGGATTTTAAAGATATACGTTTGTGAAAGATGATACTGATCAAGGATTTTGGACTGAAGCTTTTCTTTCTTTCATTCTTTCTGTCTTTCCTGCAAAGTGCAGCTCAGAATGCTTAATGTGATTTAACAGCCTCATGCCCCCCCCCCCTCCATTATTTTCCACTGAAAGCTCTGAGTCCATTAACCTGATTCCACCTGCAAACACACGACATGTAACGCAGCTAAAAAAAAAACCTTAAAACACTTTGTTGTCTGTAATCCAGGAGAATATGTAGTTTATAGTTTATAGTTTATTTGATTGTTTTGTGATTTTTGAATTTGGTTTGGACTGTGAAAGATGTTTAAGTTGTTGTCTGGACGTGTATACGCAGCGCTCTGCTCCTGGCTTTAATACTATTTCAGTTCAGTTCAAATGTAAATATTGTTCATTTCAGAAGTTTAACAGCTGGACTCAGGATGTCTTTTCTCAGCGTGTGTGACCTGCAGGCTTCACGTTTCCACATCACACTTGTGTCAGTTTCATGCTGGACCCTGATTGGCTCAGTGAATGTGATGTCATAAATCCTGCAGGTACGTCCAGGTGTTAAACTGAGACTTTCAGCAGATGGATGTGGAAACAAACTGCGCGGTGAAGCTCAAACGTCCGCACAAAGTAACGAGAAGGAAAAACACCTTTTACGGTGTTTCAGGAGCTTTAACCTGCCGACAGGTGAGACTCCAGGATGTCTTCAGGTTTGTACCTCCACCGTCCACCTGACCGTCTCTGCAAACATTTCAACTGAACATAATAAATGCTAATATCCTGCTAACAAGAAACACACCTGGTTGCAGACTGGACCACTCAGGATGTTGAACTCCTGCAGGTGAAGCAAACCCAGATCCTGACTGTCTGTTGAATCATCAGTTTATTATATAAATATATAAACTGATATTTAATGTTATAGGAATAATAGTTTTATATCAGTTTGTTCACAGCAGCTTTCATGAAGATCAAAGATTTTCTGAGGAAACGTTCCCACAAACCACAAAATTCCTGGATGTGGTGATGTCATCACATGCTCTATTTGGTATTTTCTCATTGGTTCAGGACAGATAATACAGATAAGGTGTGTGTGTGTGTGTGTGTGTGTGAGTTGTAACTTGTTGAAGAAGGCATGTAGAGACGCTGCAACTGTCACACTGATGGATTAATCACATCCAGATCTGGGAATTCAAGCTGTTTCTGTGTGTGTGCGTGTGTGTGTGCGTGTGTCCTTACATGTTCTTCATCTCATGTTACCTGATTTTCTGCAGAACCATCCACACAAAGTGAAAATAAACATCATTTCGGTAACATTCATCACAAACACGACTCGGCGGTGAAGCTGCTGTCTGTCGGGAACAAAACAGGTGAAAATAAAAGAGCTAAAAGGAAATAAAAATCAGGTTTGTTGGGCTCGTCGTCGACTCTGTTCTGTGTGTCAAAAAAATAAATTGGATAACTGATATTATTTCAGATAAAAAGAACCAGCTGTGCCTGTTACAGTTAGATCTCTCTGGTTACCAGGTGAGCAGAGTCAGGTGTTCGCTTCACCTGAGCTCAGTTATGACCCACATCTGCAGTGAGTCGAGGCGTTTCTGCCCGGCGACACGCTGTCAGATTTCATTAACGACAAATAAGCAAGAAAATCCATTAAGAGGCTGTTTTCTGCCTCCAGACGCTTCGGCTGCACACGACGGATTTCAGGTAAACAACAGCAAACACACACGAAGCTGAGAGGAGGTATTAATTATGAATGCAGAAAACATTGCATTGTGGGGGAAATCAGTGACCCCATTAGCATGAAAACACGTGTTGGACAAACAGAGACATCAAATGTGATGGACGTGTTTTTAAGATCCTGACGTCAGTTTAGAGAAAAAGAACAAAAACTACAGGAAACGTAAATGTCACAAATGTGAATTACAGCAAATTTAAATCAGCTTAAAAAATAGGATCGGATGAATCTGCAAGAAGAAAACTAATAATAATGGATACAGAGTAGCAGGGGAAGCTGCCAAATCTTTGCTTTACTGAGTTCGATAAGATGAGCTGAGATATAAAAGACTTATATAATATAAGACGTGTTACAACAGTACAAGAGACAGGCTGAAGAAATAACAAATATATAAATAACCCTAAAAGAAAAAGTAATAAATGACCTTTAAAATGATTTACTGTGAAGAAGTAAATCTGTTTCATGCACGATTGTTCCCTAACCTTAACCATGGGATTATTATTGTAACCATGACGATGAAGACGCCCCTATAGCCTTAACTAAGTACTCATTGTAACACAAACCCAGTTGTGGAAGAAGTACTCGGATCCTTTAGTCCTGCATTCAAAATTCTACTTAAGTAAAAGTACCAAAGTATTACCAGCGAAATGTACTTAAAGTATCAAAAGATGATACGTCTTTAGTAGTTTTAATAGCTAATAGTGAGTTATGTTGTGAGACCAGTTTATCCTTCTCACTGGTACATGATGACCTGGTGTGAATCCCAGCAGAGCTCCAGCCTGAACAGGTCCAATCAGCCACAGAGCTGGAAACACCTGTGCAGGTAGGCAGGGCATTTAATCTGTAATAATTACTATTTTACTTTACTTTTGCATGTAAAACAAAAGTAACTAATAACTATTAAACTAATGTAATGAAGACAAAAGTACAGTATTGGCTAAATGATTTATTTTCAGTGACAAATGATTATTGTTCACTGGCAGTTTCCTGCAACAGGTCTGATGATTGATTAGTGATCAACGACTGTTTGCATCTTCTGATGTAAAATAAAATCTTTAAGTTTAAGACGGACAGTCAGACAAAACAAGACACCTTGAGTTCTGTGAAACTGGGATGGACATTTTTCCAGCTCTAATGACCAGCAGATCAACTGAAAACTAAATGAAAGCACAGTCCGATGGACGGGTGAACGTGATCACGTGTGTGTGTGTGTTGCTGCTTCGTCTCGTCAGTGTGTCCTGTGTGTGGGTTTTTATTCCATCTGCACAGCTGACTTTAGTTTGCAGCTTCACGTCAGGTTTGTTTTTCAGAGACGGGAGCAGCAGCTTTGCATTTGCATTCAGTGGAAAATTAACAGTAAAGGTCACACAGAACATCCTGAATAGATACCTGATGATGGACTGTCAGCGGTTCCCAACCCGGGGTCCAGACCCCGACAGAGGGTCATTAGAAAAATCAGAAGAAACGTTCCATTATTTATCATAGAAAACGTCTTCAGGCCTCGTTTTACTGTAAATGAAGAAATGTGAGACACGCGGAGACACAACAGCGGCTGCAGAGGTGGAAGGAGTACTCAGATCCTTCAGGTACTATCAAGTACTACTACCACACAGTGGAAATACTCTAGATTATTACAGCGTTCCCACACATTTGTATTTTCAAAACTTTTCCATAATAGTTTCCTGTATTTCCAAGACTTTATTTAAGTAGTTTAAAACAGGTGGGCCTGTAATAAGCCATGTGTTATAACTTCATTATTGCGGATAAGCTAACTGCTAGCGCTTGCTAACTTTACTCGCTCGTTAGACATTCCCGCCGCCAACTAGCTGCTACGCCAACGTGCATCACGTGATGCTGGTGATTTGAAATTAGTAATAGGAGGAACAATGTATATTCAAAACTTCCAAACCATTTCAGTTTTTTAATTTCACAACTTCTCCAGGAACGTGATGACCGTATTTACTGACACATTAACGTGTAGGCCGTATTTTGATGGAGCTGCTCAGGGTGGAGCTCATTTTACTTTAACAGGTTTATAAAAACGGTCGAAGCTCCTGTGGCGTCACTTTCTGCTGTTTGAGTTGTTTCACAATGAACTGAATGTCTTCAGGTTTAAAACAAATCGAGACACATGAGGACGTTTTATAGACTCAACAATCCATCAAAAGCATCATATAATAATGAAAATCCTCCTCAGTGGCAGCTCAGTTTAATCTTTAACAAAGGATTTAATAAACTTGTCAAACGTTTGGTTTCATGTTTCCATTAAAACCTTCATCTGAAAAATAACTGCAGTAAAGAAGAAGAAGAACGTACCTCAAAGCTGCAGAACTTCTGTTACCTTCCACCACAGTTTAACAGACCTGTATTAAAGAACATGTGAGGAGGTGACCGAGAGGCTGCTTGGGGCCCCTTAACCAGCAGGGGGCCCCTGGAAGAAAGAAATTACAAGTGAAGTTGAAGCTGCAACATAATTCAGCTTTATTTATCCTTTAATCACAAAACTATTCAATCAAAGGCTGTACAGTTAAAAACCTACATGTGGACTGATGATGTTTTATTCACAGTAACAAAACTTGATATATTTGTCCTGCAGAGACGAGCTGCTGGTTCACATCTCATTCATGTTGAAGACATAAAACATGAATTATTAATATGTTGCATGTCTTTACGTGTAAATAAACTGTTAGAGTTGTATTTTCTTACATTTCCCTGCTGTTCGAATGTGTATAAATATTTTACTGTTCTATAATAAGTGTTTGTGACTGAAGATTTGTGTCAGTTTTCTTGTATTTCGGGTTCCTGGCAGCTTTATACTTTAACTTTAAATTGACTAAATGAGAAGAAGACTTTCAGCTGTGTGTGTGTGTGTGTGTGTGTGTGTGTGTGTGTGTGGAGTATTTATTATCTCATGATAGTTTATTTGTGCTGCACTTTCCTTAAAAGAACAGCTCCTGCAGTTTAATCGAGTGAAGTTATTTCATTTCTTTGAGTGATTTTATTTGGCTGATTGATGAAAAGCACATTTACACAAACTGATGGATTCATGTGTCAATAAAGCTGATTGAAACTGAATCAGAGGGAGAGGGAGGAGGTGTGGAGGCGGAGGAGGTGTGGACTTCTCTGCAGAGTCTCGTTGAATCCACCAGGATCCGTCATTCAGGTCCAGCCCTCACACACAGAAACACCGTCCCTGCTCATGGAGACACTTTCTGTCCTCAAACCACCAGAAGAAGAAACACTTTGAGGAGTTCCATTAAAAACCAGCCGCAGACGCAGACATGAGGTTTTGCGGAGCGGCGCTGCTGCTGCTGCTGCTCGGCCGCTGCTGCTGCACCAGTCCCGGCAGGAGAGGTAGGACTGAGCCCGGGGTGAGAGCTCCGGAGAGTTAAAGTTCAACTGTAGCTACTGAACTTAAATAACGTGTTTAAAAAGTGTATTTCCCGCGGAGGTTCTGCTGCTTTTACTTTGATTTAGTGCTTCTTATTTTTACATTACTGTAGCAGCTGTACTTTATATTGTACAGTCGTGTTGTGAAAAGTTATGAGAAGTTAGAGATATGGAGGAAATATAGATGAAATATGATCAAGTTGATGAATATTTTCGACATATTCAAAGTACAAACAGAAATACACTCACTGCGAGGACAGCAGACACTTTCCTGTAGAAACATTTTAGTGATTAAAGAACTAAAATGTTCACTAATTATAAATGTAGGTTAGAGTTTAATTAGAAATGTTGGTTACAAATGTACAAATGTTGATTACATACATATTTATCGTAATAATTCATAATTATAATATCAGAGGAATAGACTCACTGCTGAGCACTGAGGATCTTACAGAAGTGATCAATATTGACAAAAAAGATGCATAAAATAAAATGGATCTAATAAACTATAAACACAAATACACCTTAGACCACAATAAGAATATTATAGGAACTTCATAAAAATATTATAGTGAAAATGAACGCAGTCAAATGCATTGAGATTGGTATAAACTCAGCACTGATTAGGCGACTATAGGAATATAATATCAGTTTCATTCTTGCAGTCACATCACTGTTATAAACAAACCACTAATTGCTATAATGACAGTTTAGATGATGGTCAACAGGACAAACTGTAATTTCATATAGTGGAATTATATTGGAGCTAAAACTGAAGAAAAGAAAATGTCTTTAACGTCTGAGTTTGGCTCCTGTCAGAGCATCACAGGAGAGAAACTACATTCAGGCTGAATTATCACAGATTAAACGTTCATTTCCTGCTGTTTTCTTTGCACGTGAGCCAAATCTCCAGCCTCGGCTGTCCTCACTGTGGCTGTGGGCTGGAAAACCTGTAACCTCCAAACATGGACTGTTGAGGAGGATCTTCTAGATTAATCCTTTGGTCTGTAAAATGTCATAAAATAGTGCCTGTTGTAATACACCACAGCCCAGGGAGATGTTCAGCTTATTATCACATGATGAAGAAAAGCATCAAATCCTCACGTGAGAAACTGCAAACATCAAATATTTGTTTGTTGTTGTGCTTGAAAAAAGATTTAAACGATTAATCGATTATCACAATAGTTGCTGATGATAGTTACCTTCACCTTCAATCACCGGACAAACAGAATTTAGTTATTTATTATTATTTATTCTTTATTGTTAAGGGAGCGTAAAGCAGTTTCTTTTTCTGGTAACGGAGGAAAAATGTTTCAACAGTTTTGCTTCAGAGTGAGATCTCTCAACAAGTGCTGGTCAGACTGTCCTGATCTCCTTCCTGCTCTCCAGAGGATGAACCCTTTAGATTTTAATGACTCCATGGCATTTCCTCTAGCGCCACCTGCAGGACAAATGCCACACGTTTAGTTCCACTACCTCTTTTTCACCAACACGGAACAGCTTCTGTTCCGGTCGCGTACCTAATTTTCCCAGTTCCAGTTTTCAGCTAGAACCAAAAACTAGCAGGTTTTCCTCGACCTGAAGAGCGAACTGTGATGTCATCAGCAGGATTTAAGACATGATAGTGGTGTTTTAATCAAACCATCTGTGCGCCCCTCCCCTCTCTGCATGTGTAGTACTCACAATGTCTAATGAACCCGCTGCAAGTACTTATATACTCCGACTCGTATATCATCAGGTTAATGTACCTTTTGTATGTTGAATGTAACAATCATTTTCATTATTGATTAATCTGTTGCTCACTTTGTCCAACCAACAAACCCAAAGATCAAAGAACAGGAACAGAACAAACAGCAAATATTCACTTTGGAGAAGATTTTTTGGCATTTTCGGTTTGTGTGGAATGTGCACCTGAAAGATCTAAACTGAGATACTGTCCTAAAAAAACAAACAAAAACAAAAAAACAGGCTTGCTAAGCATTATGGGAGTTGTGAGAGACAAGTTTGAACATATCTCGGACCGATCAGGTTGTTCGGCTGAAAGAAGAGTTTTGTCTCCCGAACGAACGAGAGAGTAAATAACTGAATGAATGACGGGAGGAAACGCTGAGCTCAACTCTTCAGACTGTTATCTGTGTCTGTGTGTGTCTGTGTGTGTGTGTGTGTGTGTGTGTTGCAGTTATAAGTGAAAACAGCTGACTGCGCTCTCTCTTTGTCTTGACAACAATTTGATTACAGGAGGATTTTTTATGACTCTGAGTGTGTTTGTGTGACTTTCCTTGTTTTGAATAGACTGTTGTGTTGTTCTCAGCGCAGACAGACGAATGGATCAGTATGAGCCTTTTTCCTCCAAACCAGCTCTGGTTCTTAAACCGGTTTCCTTCAGGACTCTTGGAGCCTTGGTGCTATCAAGAAAACCAGCCCGCATTTCCACCAGTTGTGAGTGGAACCATTGTAATCAAGGACGCGTCATCAACGGAGGGACCATTGTTGTCTTCTCCATCCAACCTGGAGAATAGGACACGCCCACTGATGACATCACAGTTCGCACTTCAGGTCAAGGAAAACCTGCTAGTTTTTGGTTCTAGCTGGGAACCAACTTTTTGGGTTCCGAACCAATTTATTTTTGGTCGAAATGCTCTGAACGGTTCGAAATTAGGCGTGTGAACTGGAACAGAAGCTGTTCCATGTTGGTGGAAAAGGGGTGTCAGAGTCTCATGTCAAAGATGAGGGTTCAATTCCCCCTCCAATCTGCCAGCCAATCAGAGAACAGGATTCTCTGTGGCTGTGTTGAACTTAGTGTAGAGTGAATGTTTTATGAGTGCTTCAAAAAGACTGTAGAGATCACTGAGGATGTTGTTAAAGATGTTGAAGAGATCATTGATAAAGCTGCAGAGGTCCTTGAAGAGGTTCCAGGTGTCCTGTAGGAGGTTTCAGACATGTTTGAGGAGGTGGTTACATTCCTTAAACAGATTGTAAAGGTCCTTGGGCAGGTTGCAAACATACTTGAGGAGGTTCAAGACATGTTGTGGGAGATTGTAGAGGTCGTTGAGTATGTTCCAGTGGTCCTCGAAAAGATTCAAGTGGTCCTTTGAGTTGGTACTAGAGATCTGTGAGGAGGTTCCAGACACACTTGAGGATGTTCTAATGGTCCTTGAACAGGTTGTAGGGTTCCTTGAGGAGGATCCACATGTCATGCAGGAGGTCCCAGACAGATTTGAAGAACTTGTAGAGGTCCATGAGGAGGTCCCAGAGTTCCTTGAGAAGCTTGAAGTGGTCATTGAGGAGGTTCGATAGGCCCTTGAAGGGTCCATAAGAAGGTTGTAGAGGTCCATGAAGTGCTTTTAGGGATCCTTGAAAAGGTTGTAGAGATCTTTGAGGAGGTTTAGGCAATCCTTTAGGATTTTCCAGAGGTCCTTGAGGAGGTCCCAGGGTCAGGAGAGTGTAAAGAATCCTTGAGCATGTTGCAGAGGTCAACTAGGAGGTTCCAGAGGTCATTGAAGAGGTGCAAGGGGCCCTTGAGGAGATTTCAATGTTCCAAGAGGTCCCTGTGCTTCAAATGGTCCTTGAACAGGTTATAAAAGTCCTTTATGAGGTCCCAGAGGTCCTATAAGACCTGGTAATGGTTCTGGAGAGTTAGACAGGTCTTTACCCATAATGCACGGAGTGAAACTCAGTGCTCGAGTCTGGTTGGTCTGCAGACTTGCTGTATTCTTTTTATGTCAAACACTGATATAATTTCTCTTTGCATCACACAAACTTGAACAAAGCCCTCTGTTCTCCTGCCAAACCCCCACAGGTGATCGCCCCTACTCTGATTGGTCGACAGACTTTAGTGATTATAATCTGCCCCTTCAGCAGCTTCTCTTGCCTTGTTTCTGTGTTTGGAGTGATTAGTCATTGATACGAACACGAAAACAGAGTGTGTGTGTTAACTGAGCCTCCAGATCAGAGCAGCTGGTTGGTTTGTTTCTGTTCTGGATGTTAAAGCTGCGTTTTTAAACCTGAACTTCAGCTGCAGTAAATGAAGAAGCACTGATTGTTGTGACTGCAGAGAGACGAGGTTTGAACTGAGAGATTTGACCCTCAGCCTGCCAACAGACACCTCTAACGAATTCTGTGTGTGTGTGTGTGTGTGTGTGTGCCTGGTTCCCAGTGAGTTTGACTTTTGGGAAAGTCCTTGGCAGTGTGTGTGCTTGCCATTGTGTCTCTACATGCATGTGTGTGTGTGTGTGTTTCTTTGGAGGCAGCTAAATGAAAGGTTACACCGACAATAAAGGAGACGTTGGAGCCTCGTGGTAACCATGGCAACACTATTAGCATACTGAGTTGAAGCCGTATTGACTGAAAACTACGACAACAATCAGCCAGATTCAGGACAAACTGTGCTCACCAACAACAGGCCCCTGGGCACCCGGACTGAAAGAGACACAAAATGAATTCTTCGTTTTTGCGTCTCTGTAGTTATTTTGCATCTGTTTGTGGTCGTTTTGTTTCTCTATGTAGTGATTTTGTGTCTCTTTGTAGTCGTGCATCTCTTTGTAGTTATTTTGTGTCTGTTTGTCGATCTGGACATGCATACTTTTAACTGAGCTCTGTGACTTTCTAGGCTCAGAGTCCCCTCATACAGTTGAGAGGCAAACATTTTTCTCAACATAAAAATGTGAAAAACTGTTTGCTGAATTGTCCTCTTGACATCTGAACAGTACGCACACGTAGATATACAACTGGTTGAAAGAAATTTAAAAGGTGAGAGCGAAAAGTGAAACTAAACAGAACCTGAGACAGAACTTTTTTGGCCCTTATTTACTTGATTTTTGTAACTTATTACATAAAAAAACTCAGCTGTACTGAGGTATTAGCATCACACAGATATCAAGTTACGTGAAAATGTCATTTCACAAATATCAACATGTCTGAACTGAAACGAGTCACACCTGTCAACCTGTGGACGAATGAAGTTGCTCTAATTAGGGCTAGTAATGAATTAGAATAACGATGTGCAGTAGCTTTCCCAGCAGTGAGAGTCGCTGCAGGTGAGATCTGCAGAGTCGAAGGGTCTGCAGACGGAGGGGGTCATAAAGCCCCTTTAGGCAAATGTGTGATTTGTGATATTGGGCTATTCAAATGAAACTGACTTGACTTTACTTGGCTTGACCTGCAGGCAGCAGTGGCAGCAGTGCAGCCTGGGGGATTTTCAGAGCTGGAATGTGAAGAATGTCAATAATGGAGCTCAGAAACTGTTAGCAGGATTATACAGGCTGATCGCTCTACCTGCTCGCTCTCTGTACTGTAACATCTGAACTCTGTGTTTGAGGCAGGGGAATGAAAACGTCTCTGACCTGGGTTTGACTGTCATAATAAACTGCTGTCACTGGGTCGGAGTTCACACAGAGCTGGATCTGCAGCTGGACTCCTGTCAGCTGTTTTCACACACGAGGCCGTGTTTCTCAGTATTCACACTTAAAGCGTTTGAAGTTTAATGGCTTTAACGGTTTATTGCACAGTTGTTTTGGCTGGGAATGGATTTTTGATTAGATTTGTAATTTGTCACCTGACCCCTCCCTTCTTTCTTGCTGAAGTAACAGTTCAAAAAGTGATTTTGTAACTTAAAGAAAAAAGTCTGTATTTTAATTAGTCTGCTACAAGAATATGTTGGCATTTGGGATTTAATACTTGATTGCTACCAATTGTGCTTTTCAAACAGAAATGTCTTTGTTAATATATGAAGCTCCTCTTCTTTCCTGGTTCCCCATGTCCTGTGGTGTACCACAGGGTTCAGTCCTTGGGCCTCTGTCATTTTCATTTCACGAAATACATGTTTATTGTTCAGAGGCCAGTGGTCAGTGTCCCGGACGACACTGGGCATTCACTGGGATTGTGTAAGTATTGATCATATATGTTTTCTGTGCTGTACTAGTCAGGCAGTGCAAACGAGAGAGACGGTGAGGGTCAAAGTCTGATCAGCGAGAGAGAAGCAGAGGGAGCTGTAAAGAAAAAAGACATTTGTTCAAAGAAGTAAAAGACCGTTAGTTTGCACAATTACACAAATCATTTGTTTGCAAGTTTTACTTTTGAGATGACACTTTGTCTGCTTCAGTGGGTTTCATTCTCTCTTAAATTCTCATTTTTGTTTGATTATATTGACACCTGTTACCAGGGGAGATTATTTACCGTCAAAGTGTAAAAAAAAGACAACAGTAAGTTGTTCGGTCTTTGGAATTTTCCTTGAACGGCAACAGAGTGAGAGGGAAGCAGCTTCAGTCTGACAGACAAGCAGAGTCTCGCTCTGACCTGCACACACTGCTGCAGGCAGGACACACACACACACACACACACACACAGTGCAGGTTTTGTGATTAGTCTTTGATTGGGAACGTGTCCTGATTTTCCATTCAGCTTTTCTTCTGTCAGGCAGGACCATGTGTCTGTTCACAGCTGACAGGAGGAAAAAAACTTGTTTGCACTCTGACATGAGACCTTTTTTATTAATGCCAGCGAACTGAAGACTGAAGCAATGAAAGGTTATGAAACTACAAATGGACAGAAAACATGTCTGGTTTCTGTTATTTACATTCTGCAGAGGCTTCTTTTATTGATGCACTGAGTGTCATGCACCCATGACCATGATATATTGTATATATTAAGTGTTTATTAGTGTGTTTGCTTTCAGTGATGCACACTCATATTCTTATTAATCATTAAAAACAATATGTTATTTGTATTACAATGATATTGTTGGATGGAATTCAGGCAAAATAAATAAATAAATTGATGAGTTGTGCATTAACAGGTTATGTCGTTCCTACGTGAGCTGCCTCCTCAAATATAGCTACACGTCGGGGATAAGTTATGGTGGCCGACAAGAACGAATGCGCCCAAACCATCTCCATCAGGAGAACACGTGCTGCAGCTTCAGTCAAAAACACACAAACCCCGAAAAACAAATGCAACAGAAAAACGCTGCAGATCCAAGTTTTCCAGGACTCTAGAGGGGAAAGACTGAGGCCAAGTGTAAAAAAAGAATACGTACATTTTTATTTTATTTTCGTCTCTTTACTCCACTTTCCTTCTCGCTTCAGTCAAAAACAAACTCTCGTCTGGTCTCTCCCTCTCTCGAGTCGGAAATCAAGCTGTTCCACTTAGAGCTCCCCCCAGAGACCTGGAGAACTTGGATCTGCAGCGTTTTTTTTCTGTTGCATTTCTTTGCAGCATGTTTGCTGTTCATGTATTTGTTTTAGCTTTCTGCAGCATGTTTCCATCGTTGGATTTGTTTTTAACCTTATTCGTTTGTGTGTTTTTTGGCTTTGCATCGTTTCTGAAGCTGCAGCACGTTTTCTCCTGATGGAAATGTTTTGGGCCATTTGCTCTCCTCGGCCACCATGCTGATTGGCTACAGAGATGAGACAACAAGAAGCGTGATTGGTCAGCTTGTGTTTCTGATGGTTTCTGATGCTGGTAGAGATCGTTGAGAGCGAGGACGACTGTTAACCTACTATAACTGATCTTTGTCTTCAGCAGAAACAAGTCGTGAACACTGACACATCATCACCTTTTAAGATGATATGTTGAACTATGTCGGCAAACAGCTGCTTATTTCCACCTCCAGCAGTAACAGAGCAACATGGTCCTTCATGAGGAGTCGTGTTTGTGTCTAATATTCGTCTGTTTTAACGTGAAAACAGTCGAAGGGAAACTGAAATGGGATTTTCTCAGAGGAGCTCAAACTTGCCGAGTGTGTGTTCAACAGGGCGAGCGTCTCTCAGCTGGTTGAGACATTCCTGAAGTGTGTGTGTGTGTGTGTGTGTGTGTGTGTGTGTGTGTGTGTGTGTGACACAGAGACACAAGGCCACTGTGTTCCTGTCATGGCATTCTGCAGGGCAACATTATGTCTGTCTCTGAGTCTCATTTCCAGTCCACTAGTTTGGTCAAACACAAACCAGTTAAAGATCAGTTCAGTGTTCAGACAGACTCTTCTTCTGCCTCTGCTCAGGAACAATCAATAAAAACACTTAACCACAGTTTAAAATCGGACGCGTCATTGAGCGCTCGGCATAGTGGAGCGATCAGAAGAACCTCATTGATTTTGTCGAGTGAATATTTGAATTTCAGCAGGACCTTCAGCTGTGGTGGAGCTGCAGGCAAGGTGACTGCAGGTCAAACACTGAGCCCATTGATTTCCATTTCATAGTTTTAAACACAAGCTTTTTATGCATTGATCTTTTTATTGTTTTGAGCCGTTCAATCAGAGAACTTGTTTTGCTTTTGTCTCTGCTTCATCAGAAGTCACAATGCAGAATCAAATCAACCTTAACCTAAAACTGAGTCCTTCATGAAGGGACCGGGGTTCAGAGAAGTTTTTGGAGCGTTTTAGTTTTTCTCTCAGAGTCTGGTTGAAGGTCGCGGGCAGGAACGCTCTTCATCTTCTCCTCTCTTTCCTTCTCCTCTCCTCTTTGATCTTTTATGAAGATTGATTTTGTCCTTCTGCTCCGCCTCACAGGCAAGACTCCGACTGTACTTTCATTTAGGGCTTTTTTCTTTGCTCTCGGAGGGATCAGCCGCCTCAGTGAGGGTCGCATAAATAAAGATGACAAGAGGAGAAAGAAAAGAAAAGCTGTGGAGGAGAGAGAGGACATATTCAGAACACAACTTGAACATGAGCTTCTAAACTGATGCATCAGATCACGCCAACATCATGACTGAGACTCCATTAACACCAACAGTCATTCTGTGTTTCCCCAAAACCTCCAAACACCACGCGCTGTGTTCAGGTGAGGACGTGACTGAGGACTTCATGCTAACTCTGGGCTGGTTTTTAGTTAGAAAAGTGACAAAATAAAGTATATTCCAAACAGTCAGTCAGTAGATCTTGTTAATGGACACTATTGTCCCACAAAGGAAATAGAGGAGCTGCTGTCAGCTGGAATATTGTAATAAAACATATTCACCAGAGCAAGCAAACAAACAAAAAGGCCGTAAATATCATTTAACACAAACACAATGTTCTGCATAAAACTGAAGCATGATGGGATAAAAACACTAAAGGTCAAAATAACTTCATAATGTCAAATTAATTATAGTAGATACAGAATTACTCATTGTACAAATAGTGCATTTTTACTAAAATACATTCATCCATCTCTCCTCTTTCCATTTCATAGAATAAAAACTGTCATAGATTCTGAACATCTGACATCAGCTGTTTCACATTTTAGCCCCCAAACACTGAAAGGTTTTAGATCCAAGAGTACTTTATCTCATATATAAAGCCTAGTATCAAGGTCCGGGCACACCAGCGTCAGGTAGTGGATTCACTTGCTTCTCGGAGGGAGTTCAACTTTGACCTTTGACCTTTGGTTCTGACCTTTGAGCCGGACTGCTAGCTCGTTAGCTCGTTAGCTCACAGTGGTGAACAAACGGAGAGGAGCTCCAGGAGCTGCTGTTTGAGACTGACTAACGCTGCTAGCTCAGCCGGCTAGCAGGTTAGCGGTTAGCTCACCAGCTACAGCAGTTCACCAACTAGCCCCTGCGAGTACTGACTGCATCACCAAGCCTCCAAATATTTCAGAAAGACGTGCGGATTAATTTCACTGTACCACTTTCTGGTTTGATCAGACCTTGGTGCCTATGCTGAACAGTCTGGTGCATTTAGACGGAATTCACATTACTTCAGGTGCTGCGGCAAAAACGCAGATTTTCCCATTCATCTGGTGAAAAGTTGAAACTGATTTAATGTGAAAACGGCCTTAGACACTTGACTTGCTGCTAAATACTGAAGCCTGTTAGCAATGTTTAGCCATGGTAGTGATTTAAAATGTCCTACACTTAAATGGGTTCTTTTATTATAGTCAAAGATATAAAGCCTGTTGCTTAAAAGCACCACAGTAATACAATAACAAATTACATTACACTTTCTTGCAACTAACATTTAGATACTTTTGTCAACTAGACGTGTACTAAATTTCAGTATGTTTTCTATGTGAGACACATTTGAACTCATTAACAAAGCTGAATCGTCAGCATACAGAAAAAGATCACAGTCAAGTCGTATGAAATCTTCGTCTTTCCTCCTCTGTCCTCTGTTCAAACCGCGACTCAGCGTTGGTTTCTTTTAAACATGACCACGTGGATCTTACTGTAACCGTGACGATGGACGTATCCTAACTTTAAGTCATAATTTGAACCCAAACCACAATGTTTTTGTGCCTAAACCCTAAACCACAGAGGTGTGAGATCAGAACGGGGTGCAGGATCAGGAAACCCTCGTGTTGGATGTTTTGCGTGGGAAACCAGCTAGTTTGGGTTCAGTCTTCACAGCGTAGGTGTAACGAGGGTCCATCAGGCCATTCTTCAGGCAGCTGATTGGACAACTCAGGCTGTCAACAGGTGGACAAACTGCAGGGAAACAACATGTTGACTGACTGAAACACTGACTGTGGTGTTAAAGAGCAGTCAGCAGCTCCTCGCTCATTACAGCTAATTCAATACTGACACACACACACACACAGATCTGCCTCAGTGAGTGCATTACATTCCTCTGACAGTCCTGAAGAACATGATGTTGCAATAAGAGAGGAAGAGGTGGAGTGTGTGTGTGTGTGTGTGTGTGGGGGGGGGGGTTATCTCTTCCTCCATCTCTCGCAGGTTTTTGAAACCGGCAAATTATTTTCTCCTCTCTGAGCTCTGATTGGCTGCTGCTGTGATTATGATCTGGAGGAACGTCCATCGGAGGCGTCTTTGTCTTCACAAAACAGCCGACAGCAGCAAAATAAAACAAACTAAAGAGTTTTGACAGAGATGGAAATTAAGTTTGATTAGTGCCACACAGGAAGAGAATTCATGTCCAACAGTCACATTTAATAAACAGTGCTGTATTCATTAAAGTGACTCATGCATCGCCTTGCTGATGCTGTCGGAGCTAATTAGCTCCACAGGTGACCATCAGGTGTCCGTCACAAACTTTCCTGATAATAACTTTATTTCTATATCACCGATCAGGACCGAAGCTACAATGTGCTTTACAGAATAAAAGTGAATGAAATCTTCTCTCTCCTGATTAAATAAAGTTTAGAATTTATTTTAGCAAGGCAGGAGATAAAGGACACACTGGTGGTACCAGGCTTTATCAGGACATACAGTTGCGTATCATCTAAGTAGCAATGAAAATGTCAATCATGTTTACGCATAGTTTGCCCCAGTAGCATGCAGTACAGTAGCATGTACTGTATATAGTAATTAAGAGGGGACCCACAATAGACCCCTGGGGGACCCCTCAAAAAGTGAGGAGCGCGAGATGAGGAGGCGTCTCCCAGCGTAACAGAGGAAGGACCTGTTGGACGTAAAGAACCAGTCCAGAGCTGCATCGCGTGATCGAGGTGGACAACAGCAGCATTGACATGAGTGGAGCCTCCATTTCTTTACTCTGGAGGAAAGAGGGGTGGGGCGGGGGGGCGTTAGTTGTGTCAGGCACCCCTGGGAAATAAAGATTTAACAATTTGGCGCCTAAGACACATTGATCATGTAAAGTAAATAGATCTGAGTCTCATTTATTTATATACTCGTACTTTAACTCATATTTGTTATTAGGTGGAGTGTCTGAAGAATAGTGGGCGGAGTATTGCTGTAAATCATGTGGATGTGACAGTAAAGCAGATTAGATTAAAAAGTTAAATAACATTTGTAAACTCTGTTAGACTCTATAGTGGGCCGAGTGAGAGACTCAGGAGGCAGTGGTTTTATTCTGTTTTCAGTGTGTGGAGTTTAAGCTCTGCAAAGAGACAACAAAATGATCAACATGAGGCAAGTTCATTCATACAGCAGCATTCAGACACAAGGAAATTCAAAGTGTTTCATATCAAACACAAGACATTTCAGAAAGTTGCATTTAAAAGACAATAAAGAACAAAAATCAAAAGCAAGCCGATAAATAGTTACAGATAAAAATAGAAGTTATGTATCGATTTTATTGGAAAGCTGCTGTAAACAATAATGTTATAAGCCCTGATTTAAATGAGCCGACAGTTTCAGCAGAGCCTCACCTTGGAAAGGCAAAGGGAGGAAGGCAGCACGCAGCCTCTCGTTAAGGTGAAGTGATCGCACCTGAGTGCTTCCTCCCGGCCTCAGGTGTGACCATGTGATCTCTTGATGGAAACAGCTGCTGCACGCGCTTCATTTCTACATCCTGACACACAACATGATGAAAACATCGTGTGTGTGTGTGTGTGTGTGTGGGCGGTGCATGTTTGTCAAACCTTGAATAAAGGTCAAACCTCAGAACACATTTCCAGTCAGAAACGTTCCTCTGTGACGCACAAACCTCCTTGTTCTCAAGAAAATTCATGTTTTTTATTTCAGTTTCATCTCTGAATCAGACAATATGAAAAGTGCTGACCCTTTTTTTCCTAACGTGACGAGTAATTCATCTATTTCTCTATTTATTTATGTATTATTTGGTTGCTTGAGTGCAGATGGTTGTGCTGCTGATTCGCAGAGGCAGATTATTTCCTTCTTGCGTGAACAGTTAGAGATTTACTGACCAACAACTGATGGACGCAGTGACTGAATTGATCATCTTTAAAGTCCTGGACGTCTGTGAAATACTTTTTATTGTTGGATTCTAATAGATTAAGTTATTTTCTCACACAGTTAAAGTGCAGAACACACATAATTTAATTTACCAAATAATAAGTTACCAAACAGCATGAAAGCATTCTTGAATTTTCAGCTTAATTTAAAAATGAAGGCACTTTAAATGTATAAATTATTGAATGGATTTCATGCTATTTTGATAAATTTTAGGGTGTTTAAAAATCATCATACTATTCAAATACCTTGTTATCCATCTATTTAGTACATTTTAAGAGTTGTAAACCCCTTGAACTGTGGAGAAACCCCATTATAACCCCATGATATATTACGATCCATTCATTTATCCATAAATACCATTCAAATTTACAGAGAGATGAAAGCCATTTATAAAAGCCTTCATTTTCCAATTAAGGTGTCAATTAACAGATGGCTTTTATGCTATTTGGTCAATTTTAAGATGTTTGATGTGTGTTTTTCCCTTAATAATCTAAAGTAGAAAAACTATAATCTAGCTGCTTTTTTTACCACTTTTACCAAAAACAAAACTCGTTAAAAATTCCTCATTAACTTCTGGTGCATTATGGGTTGCCAGGTTTGAACTCTAAGCTGATTGCAGGATGGATTGGTGACTAGCTTCTGATTTACTGATGGAGCTAGGCTAGCAGTTTCCCCCTGCTGCCAGTCTTTGTGCTAAGCTAGGCTAACCACGCCCTGGACCTGTCTGTGTACTGAAGATGAGTTGAACTGTTCCTTTAAACATGAAGCGAGAGAGAGAGAGAGGTAGACGACCTGTGACAGTGATAAATAAGGCAGTTTGACCCTGAAAGTTGGAACAGTTTGTCTAACTAAACACACACACACACACACACACACACACACACACACACACACACACTGTTCCAGCTGGTGTAACAGGATCGTAGAATTTGGAAATTTTCAGAAACACAAAACAAAACATTGACAGCAAAGATTCACAGCTCCGTCTGTTCCTCCGTCGCTGAGCAACATGGAGGCCGAGGACGGATGGATGAAGATCCAGCTTCTTCTCACTGGTCTTCATCTGTTGTTCGCTCTCCGATTGGTTTGCGGTTTATCTCTCTGAGCTGTAACGGCGTGCTGTGAGGGTCGCTGACGTGCACGAGCACCACACAGCTACTTTAGGTCAAGGTCAAGTTGCAGCCCACACTGAATGCATCTGCTAACAGTTTATCTTCTTCCTCTGCCACAGAGCTCCATTGCTCAATTAATTTAAATGTTTTTTGTCGTTACTTCATTGATTATCTCGCTAAAGTCGAGAATTCAGAGTTTAGAATTAGTCCTAATTTTCCTCCTTTCATCTGCGCCCGACTCACGAGGCACTGAGGTAATAACAAAACAGATTTTACAGAATGAATAACTGGATACAGTTTGTAATATATTACCTTGATTATACATGATGACGTTTATAGAGTAGAGATGAATTTCTGAAGCCTGATTGTCGGATTAAAGGAGCAGCCGTCTGTCCGCAGTTTGTGACAATAAACATCTGTCAAACATCAGCAATTCAACATTATCTTTGCCCTTCGTAGGAAAACACACACACACACACACACAGAGGAAGGGCTCCTTTCATGTGCAGTGTGCCATACAACAGCTGAGGACGCCGTCCAAGAAACAGCCTGACAGATCAGACCTGTTCCTGAACAAACAGCAGAGTGTGTGTGTGTGTGTGTGTGTGTGTGTTTGCTCTTGCGTAAGTTGAACCTGCGAAGTCGTCACTATCCGTGTCTCTTTTCTCTCACACTAATGCTCACAGATAAAAGCTCGTTCATTTAAGTTTATTATTACTATTGTTAGTAGTACTGCAGTTAGTGTAATATAATACAGTATATCACTGCAGTAATACTTTACTTTAACCCCCCTATTTGTCAGGTATAAGCAGTAAACACAGAGCTGCAGCAGTGGCTGTGACCCACAACTCAAATCACCCTCTGAGTCCATCACGAAAAAAACGTCCAGAAATCCACTTAGAACCCAGAGAACAAAGAGGCTGCAGAACCTGCCTGAGAATCCTGCCGTTTCTGACTGTTCTTCAGTATCACAGTGATCCAGTGATAGTTGTCAGTACATCCATGGTCCACTGCAGACAGGAGCTGCTGACAGATTATTCAGCTCACTGTTCATGGAGACACATGTGAACAAATACAGGTAAAAAACTGACTCCATGGCAACATTATACTTCTTGTTACATTCCCCAGAGCCACCAAAGTATTGCCTGAGCCCCTGATCGTTAACAAAACACGTGATTTTGACACTCTGTTTGCTTCCTGTTTGGCAACGTCAGTTTCTTTTAACCATAACCACGTAGTTATTATTGTAACCATGACAATGAAGTAGTAATTTTAACCCGAACCATGATCTTTCTCTAACCTTAACTAAGTTGTGTTTGTGCCTAAACATAACCAAACTTTAACCACAGCGTTGTCACATTGTAAAACAGATCAGAAAACACCGATCACACCAGCTCCTTTCTCACACAAAGAAGGGATGAAGATGTAACGGGATGATGGGATGGATGAGTTGGGGAACAGGAGAGAAAAAGAGGACGAGAAGGGAGGACAGGAAAGACGAAAGAAAGAGACCACAGGGAGAAATGAGTGGGAGGAGGCCAGAAAGAAAGAAAGTTTTTAGGCTTAATAGACTTAAAAATTAATGTCACAAGTTTTTCTTTTACCTTCTAATGTTAGTTATATATTTACATTATAACATCACACATTTATAACCAGTGCTTTGATTTTATTATGAGAAGACAGAGAGAATGAGGATGGTATGAATGTGTGATGAAATGCTTCATGGGAAGTGTGTGTGTGTGTGTGTGTGTGTGTGTGTGTGTGTGTGTCCAGATGTGGACTGTTCCCCCTGAGGCTCTGTCCAATGGGCTGCCCCCAAAGTGAGCCATCAGCCAATCAGAGAGAGGCAGAGAGCATCGCGGGCTGCAGCTGTGTTGTCTTTGTGACATCACAGCAGGGAGCCGGCCAATAGGAATGCAGCCAGAGAAACACAGAGAGAGAGAGAGAGAAGTGAAAAGTGAAGTTCAGACCAAGGTCTTCATCAGTTTATGAACTAATTTCTCTCTATTTCTCTCTATTTCTTGGCATATAACGAGTATCACAGCCTCATGAGGGCGCTAATGTGGCGGTCGACTTTTATTCTTGTTCAGACTTTTAGAAAAAAGTCTTAACTTTAAGTAATTCTGTGCAGTGTGTTTCCTGCTGAATCAGATCAGGTGTGGAGGAAAAACCTGCAGGACAGGTGACAGAAACACTGCAGCAGGCTGTCAGTCAGGGGTTTTATACGCTCCGTGACGTCACCTTAAAAGCCTCGAAAGAGTACGTGTCGCTTCCTCCGACCAAACTGATTTCCATTTTTTTAAATCCTCCCAGCAAACAGTTCCCATTCTGTGCTGTTGCAAATAAAACCCTGCGAGTCTTTTCCTTTAAATTTCATTCTGAACTCGTTTCAGAGTTTCTGCAGGAAGTTGCTCACTGATACAAACGGAGCCTGTAGGGTTTCATTCCACTCTCGGAGAGATTATTGGTTTGCGTCCTGCAGCTGCTGTTAAACTTGTTCTTCTTTGAAATGGTGTCACACCTTCCTGCTCCTCCCTGACGGGTTTCTTTAAATACTCTGCTTCACATAATGACCTCTTATCTAGAAACATGTTACCTGAACTACCTGGATGTTACCATGAAACCCGTCACTCAGACTCCACTGGGTCAGAGGTTCAAACATTTAACACTTTAATATTCAGAATAACTAAAGTATGAATTTAGAAACAAGATATCAGATACCAGTGGTAGAAAGTAACTAAGTACATTTATTTAAGTTCCAGGTACTTGTAGGCCTACTTTACTTGAGTATTAAAATCTTATGTTACTTTATACTCCATTTAATATCAGAGGGAAATATTGTACTTTTTACAGTTGTAGTTACTGGTTACGTTTCAGATAAGATAGTTTCATTTAAATAACTGTTTGAGGCGTAAGGATGTAAAATGATCAAATATTTCACAAAAAACAACGAGAAGAGAAAAGTCCAAAAACTGAAAACAGATTTGTGTTTCAGAACTTTGTTTTTTCTTCTTTCCTCTCCCATTAATCATCTCACGACCCCTTAGATTTATCTGGTGTCCCTTTTGGAGGGGCCCGATCCCTAGTTTGGGAACCACTGGACTAAACAAGCTAACAGTATATAAGGTAGTTAAAATTAGTTAACTGTATATAAAGTAGTTCAAACTAGCTAATTGTATAAAGTAATATGCTACTCTAACACTGATGCATCAGTATTAATAATCAATTATATAATACATAATGTGTCAGTCAAGGCTTATGTTTCTCCAGAACGAGTACTTTTACTTTTGATACTTTAAGTACATTTTGCTGATAATAATAAGTCACATCACAGACAGAAATCAGCATCTTGTTATTCAGTATAAACACATAACCTCCAAATTCAAGATGTAGTTGTAAGATACCTCAGTTGGGTTGTTAATTATGTACATTTTCTATCATTCATCAGTTTAGTTTTGATAAAAACATACGCAAGAATAATTCCACATCTCAGTAGCCCACGAAACTGAACTCAAAACAAATGCCACAAAAACTGATCAGACTTGTATTTGTAGAGAAAAGTTGATGGTTTTCCCATTCACTTCAATACAGCCAGAGTAATTGAGAAAACAACACCATCTAGTGGCCATTAGAGGAACTGCAACTGACGCCTTCCTGTCTGTCTGTCAGTGTGTCAGGGAATGAGTAACCAGCTGACGTTGTTGGGGACTCGTGATAATCACTATGACAACATGGTGAGGATGTACTCCAACTGCTCCGTGGTCCTGGAAAACCTGGAGATCACCTACACCCTGGAGCACCAGGACCTGTCCTTCCTCCAGGTCTGTCTCAAGTGCTGGATTTGTTCTGGTTATTAGGGCTGTCTCACTTTCAGCTGGAGTGTTTTAGTCTTTAAATGGTTGATTTTTTTTGGTGTCAAACATACTTTCTGTTCCTGCTGAACATTTCCCAAATCATCCATCAGTTTTTAGATTGATTACCTTCTGTCCAGGCAGCTGTTGCTTTCAGTTCATTCTTATGAGGCTTGCTGAACATTCAAGTCGTCTTTATTTCTGTCAGAGCGACGTTTTCCTCCTGTGGTGCTGCAGATGTGAGCAGGGAGCTTTTTCAAAACTCTCCTTGTGCTGCATTCGAGGGTGCTCTGACATCCGTGAACTAAAGGTCATCTGCCAAACAACGTTGCCTTGAGGAGCTCCGTTATCAGAAAAATCAAACCCAGAAGACGAACATGGAGGCTGTGAAAAGCATCATGTGGGTTTTTCAAAAAGTAAAGCAGGTCAGAGCGCCCTTCATCACATCAACAGAGGGAGTTCAAAACAGTCCCTGATGGCAGCTGCAACTGTAATGTAACTGTGAATGTAATGTGATGGATTATCCCTCTGCAGCAACTCTCACATGAACTGCATATTTCAAGAAGTTTCCTTTATCGATCATTGAACATTATTATTTTCATAATAACAGACTCTATAAACGTCTGGTGTGGCCCATAATCTGCCCAGAATCAATGAATTATAGCATTTACAAATGAGTAAACTGAGCAAAAAATTTAATAAAATTATTCTGTCACTTAAAGTTGCAGAGCTCTGACTCCCTTTTGTCGCTGTTCAACAAATGTAAAATATTAAATATAGCCAACAATGCTGCGCAACTTCCAGACTTCATTGGAGGACGTAAATTAGATGTGAACATGCAGGTCACACTGAAGACAGCAGACTTTAGTCTACGATGTCAGTTAATAATGTTTTAATCAATTAAATGAAGCAATAATCAATAAATCATTGACGTCCCTAAAATGAACTGAATCCAGCGGCTGCCTCGAGGGAGGAAATCAATCTAAAGTCTGTTGGATGATTTGGAAAATGAAAGATCATCAGCCTGGTCCTTCATGGATCTGAGAGCGTGCCAGTGAGATTTTCTTGCAAAAATAACATGATTCCTTAATGATCACCTTCTTCTTCTCTTTCTCCAGTCCATCCAGGAAGTCGGGGGCTATGTTCTGATCGCCATGAACGATGCTGAAACCATCCCATTGGTCAATCTGAAGCTGATCCGAGGCCAGAACCTCTACGAAGGCCAGTTCGCTCTGCTGGTGATGTCGAACTACAACAGGAACCACTCGTCTGCAACTCTCAACTACACCAGCGGGCTGAGACAGCTGCAGCTCAGCAGCCTGACAGGTACACACACACACACACACACACACACTCAGAATATGATATACACAAACTCACAGACACGAGGCATCACACACAGAGCTAGCAAATGCTAAGTTTTCCCGGCAAATGCAGAGCCAGTGAGTAGTTCAGGGACCCTCAGAGTGTGAAACTCCCAGTAAACAGACAGAGCCAGTGAGTAGTTCAAGGTGGCCTGGGAATATAAGGATTTCTCAGTAAATTCACAGAGCAGGTGGGTAGTTCAAGGAGGCCTGGGAATGTTACGTTTTCCCAGCAAATACACAGCCAATTGGTACTTCAGGGGGTAAATATGCAATTTTGGGCCAACTCTGCCTGCTTGGAAAGCCTGAAATATCAGCGGCTGTTTGAGGTCAGAGAGGAGTAACTGTACCTGATCAGCAACACGTGAGAACGCCAGCTGATCTATTACAGTTATTTTGTGCAATGAGCCAGAAAAATGTTACTTGTTGCACCTTTTAAGAACATGGAAGCAATCAGAGGGTAAGAGAGAGAGTCGGTGTAGGGAGCCAAAAATTAGAAAAAGGTCGTGAAGGAATTAAAACGCCTTTATTAAATAACTGGTTCATCTGTGACTGTGGGTATGTTGGCTTTTAATATTGTTCAAATATAGCCTTTTTAATTTTAATTCCTTGTTGACAAGAAGAGCTGCTGTGGGCCTTCAATATTTTTCTTGCTCATTTACTTTTCATTACACTATTAAGCGCTCATTGTGTTCTGCTTCATTTCATTTTACAAGCTGCTGAGGAGTGTCGGTGATGTTGCCTCAGTCATTGTGCTGGCAGCGGGCTGGGCGAAGGGAGTTGGCGCATTTAGAAATCTTCTGTCAACACCAGATTGTGCTCTGGCAGCAGGAAATAGACCTCACCCGTATGAGCTTTGGCTGATGACGTCGATGCTTTACTGTGCATGTATCCAGAAAGCTGTTATATCCCGCAGTATTAACTGTACTTTAAATGAGCTCTGTGTTGCTCTGGAGTTGCAGCTCTAGGTGGTGGAGGACATGTAGAAACTTGTGGTTGTGATGATGTCATTTGGCTTGATTGCAGAAAAGAAATAACACACAATATATTTTCCTGTAAATTTATTCTGTAGATTTATTTAAAATGTCTTTAAATGTCTTTTAAATGACCACAGAAACAGTATCAAATCTACATTCAGTGTCTCCCTCCTCCAGTACAGCTCATTAAGATGAATGAAATAGTCAAGCCCAAACCTCCATGTTTTATAGCATTAAATTAAAATGTTCTAGATGTTCTGTGCTTCATTTTAAACACACTCATTTTAAGATATGGAAACTAGTGCATTTCCCAGAATATCAGATTCATCAGGTTCAGGTCAGGTTCCTTTTAAAGTGAACTATAACAACTTATCTGCTTGTATCTGAAATTCTTCAGCATGTGATGTTGTGACTTGAGAACTGATCTTGACTTCAGTTTAGGAACTGTTTAGCTTTCGTAACCTGGAACCTTTTATGTGACTTTGAGCCCGTGACTACTGTACCATCCATGATGGTAAGGGACCATCTATAAGGGACGTCTGGTGCGCTGGTCAAATGACACTGTGGCGATCTACGCCTTTAAACACTCCTTTCCAGTTCACAAACAACTGTGTCACGCCAATATGGGGCCATTCACTACTTACTTAGCTTGCCAACCCCTGGCAATGTGCAGCAAGTCCACTACTTGTAGTCCAACTGTTCTACAGAGCCAGATCCTGCGCACATCCCCACTCACGATTACTCTGCCAACAACCTGCTCGACTTCCAGGACGTCTAGCTCCTGGATTCTGCAGCGCATGACTGACCAGTGAAAAGAGGAAACTCTGGTATCAGCGGAGAAAACACAAAGCGCCAAAACAGGAGTGTCACTCAGTTGAGTTTGACCTTAGTCTTTGACTTTACATTACTTTTGGACTCAAAACTGTGGGGCACAAACTGTACGACACACTGTTGGGTGAAACTAAGTTCTAACTAAGACTCTGCACGTACTCGTCTCTCAGTGCTCATAAGTTGGTGTTTCAGTCTGTGACAGGAGACTTAAATTCTGGGACTTTGGATCTCAGCTCTTTGACTTGGACCTGGACCCTCACGTAAGACTGGAATTCATTGACTTGACTTGACGACTTATTTCTTGAACTCCAAAATCCTAAAACTTAATCATTCATTATTCATCTCTGTCATCGTCTCCTCACAGAGATCCTGAAAGGAGGGGTAAAGATGACCCACAATCCCTTGCTGTGTAACACTGAGACCATCCAGTGGTTGGACATCCTGGACAATAACAGCAATCCCAGCATGCTTTTCAAGATGGACACCTTCACACCTAAATGTATGTAGAATAATGATGAGGTTTTCTCATTAAGCTGAGGCCGTGATCTGCAGGGTTTTACTGAATATTAACGTGTGTGTTTCCAGGTGAGAAGTGTGATCCCGGGTGTGTCAGCGGGTCGTGTTGGGCAGCAGGACCGGATCACTGCCAGAGATGTAAACACTCACTCGCTCAAATACACACCTCTACATCTTTTGTGCTTCCTCAGTCACTGTCTCACACATTTCAAACTCTTTCCCTCTTGTGCGTTTTCTCTCCATCGTCTATCTGTACATTATCTTACCTGTCTACCTTTCTCCACCTTTTATCCTCCTTCTTCTCTCCTCTGTTTCATCTACTCTTTCTCTTCCTTGTCCTTCCCTCTATCTCTCATCCCTTCATTTTGTTTAACTTCACTTAATCAACATTTAAACCTAACATATTCATATCCAGAGTGCAAAAAAAACAAAATGTAATGAAATGTCTCTCTCTGTGTCTCTACTAGTCACCAAGTTGCAGTGTGCGGAGCAGTGCAGTGAAAGGTGTCAGGGTCCAAAACCCATGGACTGCTGTAATGAACACTGTGCTGCTGGCTGCACTGGACCTCGAGCCACAGACTGCCTGGTCAGTGTCTGCACGTCTTTGTGTGTCAGTACTGTAGCACTGTCGCCTTCACAGTGTGTTGCTGTTCCAATTCTTGATTCATGTCTGACTCGAGCCGAGGCTTATCTTGTCCACATGTCAAGTGTCCTTGGGCAAGATACTGAACCCTGAGTTGATCGTGATGTGCGTGCTAGTGTCTCGCCATCGCTGTGAAGTGAATAAGAGGCAAAATTGTAAAGCGCTAAATAAATGCCGTCCAAGTCATTTGAATGTAGTTCAAACCAAATGATTTCACTCACTTCTCACTCGGTCACTGCATTTTCTACATTTCCAACTAATAGCAAATGTCGCCTGTGGTTGAGTTATGCTTCACTTGTTAGCCACAGCTCAATCGCTGCAAAATTCTCTTCCTACCTGGTATATTTAGAAAGTAAAGCTACAGTTACACACAATGAAGACTTTGTCTTTCTTTCTGTCTCTCTACTTCTTCTCCAGGCCTGCAGGGAATTTAATGATGATGGAACCTGTATAAATGCCTGTCCTCCTCTGACACTCTACGACCCCAAGACCCACCAGGTGGTCAACAACCCTAAAGCCAAGTTCACCTTCGGGGCAACATGTGTCAAGGCCTGCCCACGTACGGACTTTAAACCTATTTTATTGAGACCAACCCTGTAATTCATTCTACATACATATATTCAAAGAATCACATCGTCAAGTCCTGATAGCTTCCCCTATAGGCTGCAGTGTTTATTACAGCCACAATATGAAAGTGTTGGAGAGAACGAATGACATTCTAATGATTTAGCTGAAGAATTTGTGACAGTTCAAGGGGAACATTTTTACATATCAAAGTGTGTTTCCAGTACTACTACTGCATATGTGTAAATAATATAAAGCCTTCAGTGTCTCAGAGGAGCTGTGTGAAGTCTGATAAATGTCCTCGAGTGATGTCACTTGAGTCAGCGTCAGTCGGGGCTGAAGATGAAAACAGTCTGTTGGTGTGGAGTTAGAGAGAAGTGAGCTGACAGACCTCTGCTGCAGGCTACATTAGCCGCTGCTAGCATAACTGAACTGAACTGTCTGCGATTGAGTTGCATTATGGGTAATGTAGGCGGCAGGATTTGACAAGGAAGAAGAATGTGTGGAATAAAAAAAGGTGATATCTCTGGTTCTGCTGCATCGATTTTTAGACTTTTTGAGTCCGACAATGTTGTTGGAGCGCAGTGATAAATCAGTGGAGTCCTTTAACTTTTGTTAGAAATTAATAAAATTCTGCTTTGTCCTAATATAGGTAACTACGTGGTGACAGGTGGATCATGCGTGCGCAGCTGCAGCACTGGAACGTACGAGGTGGAGGAGAACGGAGTACAACGCTGCAAAGCATGCGACGGAGCCTGTCCTAAAGGTAGAGAGACCTAGAGAGAGAGAGAGAGAGACCCGAATACTAAACAAATAACCTGACGGACTCTTTATGTTCTCCAGCCTGTGACGGAGTCGGGGTTGGCGCTCTGATCAACACCATCGCCGTCAATGCCTCCAACATCGAATCCTTCAGGAACTGCACTAAGATCAACGGGGACGTCACCCTCATTGAAATCTCCTTTACTGGGTCAGACACTCTGTGTGAGGTGCTCACAGAATTCAAAAATGACATTGACAGTGTCCTGGTTACTTTGGAGAATCTACTGTTTCCACTGCAGTTCTTTTCCATCTAAGAGCTCGAAGGTCTGACTGAATATTTACTGAGTGCGTCCGCTCATTTAGGGTTAGGTTAGGCTCGAGAAGGAAAAGTACACGTTCTGTGATCTGTGACAGCAACATTTGATACTAAGGGTTTTTTTCATTGGCTCTTCCAGGGACGCGCACTATAAAATCCCGCCCATGGACCCGGCTAAACTGGAGTACTTCAGGACAGTGAAGGAAATCACAGGTAGGTCAAAGGTCGTCAGTACTTCTCTTCAGTAGTAACACTGCATTGTTTTGTCGATGTTGTTAATATGATGGAATAAGGCTTTTAAAACTTCGACTTCTGTTCCCTCTGATATTTTTTTCTGTGTGTTGCTGGTGCAGTAACATCGATGTATGTGTGGTGTAGTGACTGAAACTCACTTAACTGTGTTAAAAACAGCTACTAGCAAAGTTTCTGAGAAGCCCTTTGTAGTGTCGTCTCCTGACTGTGGGAAGAGTTTCACATACAGAGGATGGCTGAACTCATCGAACAGTGCAGGTACAGTCAGTCAGTGTGTGTGTGTGTGTGTGTGTGTCCTCCAGGTTTCTTGCTGATCCAGTCCTGGCCGGAGAATCTGACCTCTCTGTCGGTGTTTGAGAACCTGGAGATCATCAGAGGAAGAACAACACGCGCGTGAGTTAGTCCATAAAAATGATTGTTATAAAAACTTTCCCAGCTCATAAATCACATCCTGTGCTCCCATTTTGTTTGCAGAGTTGCTTCATCACAGTTAATCCATCACATCATGTCAGCTGCTGTTCTAACTGTTAAACTGTTAAACTAACTAATCTAAGCTCAGAGGTCCATTTACTAGCTTTCGGGCCGAGTTGGTGTTTTGTCTATTTTGCATCAGTGGGGTTCAGGTTGGGATGAGATGAACAGACGTAGCCTCCTGTACACATACAGACATGGCTGATGGTGGACCTCAGTATAGAGCTTGTGCACTTTACCAGAAAACCAGTCAATCATATTTGATATATTTTGGTTATAGCGCCCCCTACAGACCAGACTGGAGAAGGGACCCCAATGTTTTGACGTACAAAGCTCAAGACTTTGACACCTGAGACAAGGTTCACTTCCTGAGTCGGACATGTTGTTATTACATGTTACGTTTTGGTTAAAGTTCGGGAAAGATGGTGGTTTTAGTCAAATATCAAAAAAGTCAATGAGTCCCGTTCAAGTCAACGTTGACGCCACCATCTTTCCTGAAGCTTTACCTTGCAAAACAAATGAAATACACTGACAGTGAACGTCACACGGATTCATTCAATATAAACCTTTTCTTGTTGTGTTTGTTAAAAATATTATCTAGATGAATTGAGTGTCCTTCAAAATGCATTTTCTAACACAGATATATAAACGTGATTTTTAGGAGGCAGGTTATTAGATAGACAAACCAGGACCGATTCATCGTCCCTGACACTGATGTCATCTCCAGGGAGAATTAAACTTGACCTACCCCACCTCCACACCTCCACAAACCAGAAACAACTCTTTGTTAGTAGCTGGATAGTAAATGTTGCTCATAAACTTTCCCTCACATCAGATGTGTCTCTTCAGTCAGCACAGTTTGGCGGTGGTGAATGCGAACCACCTCCGCTGGCTGGGTCTGCGCTCTCTGAAGGAGGTGAGTGCCGGGCGGGTGATACTGAAGGACAACTCTGAGCTCTGCTACACCCGGCCCGACCAGTGGATCCGCCTCTTCAGGTCCAGCGACCAGGCCACCAGTATGTCCAACAATGCCCCCCCTGATGTCTGTGGTGAGTTTCTAGATGTGCGTCGGGTTCGTTATTGCCATCACTGCTTATTGAAGTGAAGGAAATTAGAAAATCCTCTTGTCTCCGTCACACAGAACAACAGAATCGAACCTGTGACACAGAGTGTACAGATGAGGGCTGCTGGGGTCCAGGTCCCTCCATGTGTGTCTCCTGCCGGCATTTCAACCGCAGGGGGCGCTGCGTGGCACTCTGCAACCTGCTGCAGGGGTGAGGGAGCGCTTTGAACCACAGCAGTGCAGATTCTCTCTGCTGGGACTTGAACCTGTGACCTTATTACTTATTATGCTCACGTGTTAAAATATTGTGTTTCAAATTTAGTTGATGTTCAGTTTTTAAAGCTACAAGGTGACTCAATGAGACCCAGCTGGTTGAAATTTGTAAAATTACCCAGAAATTTCACAAAAAAAGATGTCAATAAAGTAAGAGCAGTAATATACTTTATACTATACTTTTAAAATACACCTTTGTGTAGACCAGCAGCTGCCAGTGGAGTTCTTAACATACCTGCCTGCATGTGTTAGTGGATAACAATGCATTGTACTTTATATGCTCATACGTTTTTCTTTTTCTGTAAAGTAACTACAGCTGTCAGGTAAATGTCAGGTAAATAAAGTGAAGTAGAAGTATAAAGAATTGTAACTACATATAGTACTTTCTACCACTGGTTAAAGTAAAGTATACCGTAAATTCTCAAACAGTAGTCGGTGCCATCATTTACGTCAACTGCAGAGAGAACCAGGATTTGAAACAGGATGATATTAGAGGCAGGCTGCTTTTCTTATATTTAATACCTGCTTTTGTTTGACAGTTGGTTGGTTGTCCTCTGTGGGCTTCCGTCCTGACTGCTGATGTTTCTCTTTGTGTGTTTTTCTGCAGCGAGCCCAGAGAGGTGGAGGTGAACAGCAGCTGTGTGGAGTGTCACCCAGAGTGTCTGCTGAAGACCAGGATCCTGACCTGCCACGGACCGGTCAGTCCAGCTGCTGGGGTTCAGATCTAACCTTTCTATGTGCAGGATCGAATAGTTTCAGACTGATTGATTCTCATATTAATCTGCCCTTCGTGATAGGATCAATTATGGAAAGAAAATAATATTTGATTTCTTGTGCAACAAAATAATCTTTAAAAAAGATTTTCTGAACTTTCAACCACCAATCGTCTCTTCTGCATGGTCTTCTTCAGCTGAATGAGGTTCCAAAAAAAAATTGTACATTGATCTTAGATTATTTTGTTGAATTAACTTTCATGCTCAAAGTACATCTCTTAAATTTTGTGTATCATCAAATGATAAGTTAATAATTTAAATCTCTTTTCTAAATAAAATTCCTTGAGGCAAATTTGCATTTAAGAATAATGAGATAAGCAATGCAGGATAATAATTACTGAGTAGTGAAAAAGTTCAACAAAATTAAAAACAAAGTTAAAACCGAAATGTTTAAATATTTTAAACATTTGAAATACGTTAAAAGACAAAACATCTGAACAGACCAGGTTGAGCCGTGCACCGAAAATTCAACTTTAAGAATCAAATCAAATTTCGTATAGATTCTTCTGAACATATCTCACCCACCCTCATGTCTCCTCCATCCTCACCTGCAGGGTCCAGACCAGTGTTCCCAGTGCAGCCATTTTAAAGATGGCCCCCACTGCGTGCCACGCTGCCCCCGCAATGTGCTGGGAGACGGAGACACGCGGATCTGGAAATACCCCGACCGGACGGGCCAGTGCCAGCCCTGCCACCAGAACTGCACAGAGGGGTGAGACACGTTGCTGATTCATCATTCAGAGCTGCTTGACGTCTGTGATGATGAAAGAAGAAAGGTGTGTGTATGTAAGGTGTTTTGTGTCTCTGTGTCTGCAGGTGTTCAGGTCCTGGACTGTCTGGATGCACAGGGTAAAACTACAACTCTGGTTTTCACTCACCAAAACTCAGCATTACCAAAGTTCACAGAGAAGCAGCTTGTTGCAGATTGTTTCTGTTCCCAGTCAATCTGCATGTTGTCTCGAATCCTGTCTGTCAGCTGATCTGTTTTATCAGATGAAAGCTTATATCAGGGCTTCACAATGAAATGAGAAGACTTGAAAAAATGAACGTCTATGAGAGAGTTAGACTGACATTAGAACTGGTCATGCTAAAGTAACCTGTGTAAATCATTTCACCGGGGTAACATCCCTAAAGGTGTGTTCAGGTAGAAAGTGAAGTGAATTTCCACCATTCTAAAGGGATGTTGCACAAATTAGAATGGGAGTCAACAGGAATTTCTCACTCCTGCCTTAGCATGCTACATTTAACTGGAGATGTGAATTATACCATAGCAGTATGAGGGCAGTTGATGTAAATTCAACCAAAATTTCAATGGGCGCCAGCAGAAGTTCATACTTAGCATTCTAAATTTGAATAGCAGGCTATGTTAGCATGCCAACATTGGATGTGAGTCAATGGGAATTCCAGTGTTGCACGTTAAATATAAATGGGAGTCATTTCAATGTGAAGTCTTCCCTTGCATGCTACATTTCAGTGGTCTAAGTTTAGATGGGAGACAATGGTAATTCAAACTTGCATGCTAAATCTGAGAGTCAATGGGAATTTTACGAGAATTTTATGTTAATTTAAAGTCTATTTGTATTCCGCCATAGCGTGGTAGAATGAAATGGATGAGTATGGAAATTCTAACTTAATGTGCCTAAATTTAATGGACGACTATGATGAGAAATTAAAATCAGCGTACCTCAGGATAAATTACAACACAAACGTCCTGCGCTCTGTGTCTCCTCACAGTGCTGCCACCCACTCCACGTTGGCGGTGAGCGTGGTTGGTGGGCTCTTGATTGCTGTCATCGTGTCATTGGTTATCTTTGTGTTGCTACGGCGACGACGAATCAGGAGGAAGAGGACCCTGCGTCGCCTGCTGCAGGAGAGAGAGGTGGGAGAGGGAGTGTTCATTTCGTTCTCAGGTGGACTTTTGTCCTCAGGACTAAGAGTGAAAATAAAAATAGTCATAATAGGAAACAAAAATACACAGTTGTGAAACACACAATCACAATCCTGTACACATGTAATGTTACTGTTGGATTCGATTAGTGTTTAAAATGTGTGTGCTGTAGCTGGTGGAGCCGTTGACTCCGAGCGGTGAAGCTCCTAACCAGGCGCTGCTGAGGATCCTGAAGGAGACGGAGTTTAAGAAAATCAGGGTGCTCGGCTCCGGGGCCTTTGGGACTGTCTTCAAGGTAAGAATGTTTAATACACGCAAAATATCACTTTATGATACTTTTACTGAAGCCAGTGTGTCAAAACTTTAGCCACACTAGCAGCTGCAGGGGAGGGAATGTCGGTCGGTCCACCACTTTGGTCCCAACTGAAATATCCCAACAACTATCGGATGGATTGCCATGAATGTTTGTACCGAGATTCATGTTCCCCAGATGAACTGTAATAACTCTGGTGATCCTCTGTTTTACTTCTTTTCATTTGTTTTTTACTTATTATAATAAAAAAACATTTTTAAAAAGTTCATCACCCTGCTGATACTGTAGTGACTATAATGAATGTTATTAGGGTCTGTGGATCCCTGAAGGAGAGGATGTGAGGATCCCAGTGGCCATCAAAGTTCTCAGAGAGGCCACATCACCTAAAGCCAGCAAAGAAATCCTGGATGTAAGACCTCTTCTTCTTTGATTCTTCTCTTTCATGTACTTGTTCCTTCTGTTCTGTTCTTCTTTTTCTTCTTGTTCCCCTCCTCTTCCTCTTCTCCTCTTTCCTCTTCTCTCCCTTTCTTCCTCCCACTGAGACAGGTTATTACTGATTTTGTGTGCTCAAAATAATTATTTTGCAATTATTATTTATTCATTTTAGTATTTTGTTCTCTTGGATTAAAAAATCTTGATGAAGGTGTAGCACTGCCCTCCACCTGAGAGTAAAAAGGGGTCACATCAATTCATTTGAGGGTCCAAATTATTGATCTAAGTGAGCAAATTAAGTGTTTGAAGGGTATGAGTCAATAAACGAATGGACCAAATAAGTATATTGAAGATAAAAACGATCCTCACATGGCCCCAAGCCCTCCTGCTTTCCTCGTCCTGCACGTCCTTTAGTGATTGTGGACTTTGTGGCCTATTTTCTGGACAGGTTTCAACACTAACACGTATTTGTGTGTGTGTAGGAGGCGTATGTGATGGCGAGCGTGGATCACCCTCATGTGTGTCGTCTGCTGGGGATCTGCCTGACGTCGTCGGTCCAGCTGGTGACTCAGCTGATGCCGTACGGCTGCTTGCTGGACTACGTCCGGCACCACAGGGACCAAATCGGGGCTCAGTGGCTGCTGAACTGGTGTGTCCAGATCGCCAAGGTGAGCCCAGATAAACAGGTTCTGTCAAGGATTGTAAATTATCTAAGTAGATCTTCTACAAACCAGCAACCGTCTGCTCATGAGCTCATGTTTCAGGGAGTGCAGAACTTTTGGCTGTGAGAGTAACTACACAAACACTGACGTCTGCCTACAGGGGAGCTCGCGCAAATGTCCACAGCTCCAACACAATAATCCATTGTAAATGTAATATTTTACAAAGACCAACCTGTCCAGGAGCAGTAAGGCCACATCCTGTCTGCCCTCAGTCCCTGCTCTTCTTTCAGCCTCTCCACTGATGGTTCTCCTGTTAGTTTCTGTTCCTGACTGTAGTCCTTCCTCTGAACGCTGAGTTTCTTTTTTATCTGCAGCATCAGAAACTTTTCTTGGAGCTTCTCAGGTTTTTCCTCCAGACTCCTGGTTGCTGCAGCTCCTCCCTCAGACCAGAGCCTTGCAGAGAGAACTATCTGAAGTCTACGTCAGTCATGTGACCATCAAGCATTTTAAACTTCTGTTGATGCGACTCTCTCTCTACATGGCTTTGGTTTTACTACCAGATTTAAAAACTCTGGTATACTGGTATACACACAGAGAGATTTACCTGGATTTGTTCGGCTGAATCAGCACTGTGTGAACTCGTCTGGCAGCGGCTTGAATGTAACGGACATTAATGTATCTGTAAAAGTCCCACACTCCAGCTTTAATATGAAAATCTCCTTCCTCACTCTCTGCCTGAGGCATCAGCTCTGTCTGCAGCTCACTTTAAGCCTGCTGAGGCCTATTGATCACAAGCAGGAAACAGTGTGTGTGTGTGTGTGTTGAGGCAGCGTTAATCTATTCAGTCTCATTTGGATCTTAAAGTGCTGGGAAAATCACAAACAACAAGGTCATGAGCTCAGGGTAAAATCTTTATGTTGTTCTGCAACATTCAGTCTGACAATTTCTGTAACTTGTAACTTGATCAGCTGTGTGGAGGTGAGAAAGTAAGCTGGGTTTGAACTTCTCTCTCAGCTCTTTATTCATTTTCTACATAACTATTTCAGTCACTTTTAATGTGAACAACAGAGTGCAACACTATGAATGTCTTCCAGGAGAGACGGTCAGAAAATGTGCCCCGTTATCTCCATATTTAAACGATTTCACGTCTCCTCCCTCTCTATGACAGCAGGCTTTAAACACTATAAACACTTTAGACTCATACAAACGCGTTCTCATCTAGCACAACCTGATAACGCAGAGCTTCAGCAAAAAACTGCAGCATCGTCTGGCAAAAAACAGGTGAATCTGGCTCAGCTTTTACCGGATCACTGCTTTCTTAACAAAGGACTTTAACAAAGGACCTGAGAGACAGTAATAAAATGATACAGTACAAAGTAAAACCAGATAAATGAGGTAAAATAACAAATGAAATAAATAAGCCAGTTTAAAACAGTGTGTTTTTAGCTGACGTTTAAAAGGAAGCACAGAAGAAGTGATGTAGATTGTGAACAGTAACTCACTCCACTGTTTAGGACTTCACCTGTACATGAATCAACACGCCCCCACAGGGCTGTTTTCAGTCACAGCACCCACTTTAACCTGTGTGTGTGTGTGTGTCTGCAGGGGATGAACTACCTGGAGGAGCGTCACCTGGTGCATCGAGACCTGGCGGCGAGGAACGTCCTGGTGAAAACTCCTAACCACGTCAAGATCACCGACTTCGGCCTCGCCAAGCTGCTGACAGCTAACGAGAAGGAATACCACGCTGACGGAGGAAAGGTGTGTTTGTTATTTATTAACAGGTTTCATTGTTACCCAGGAGATGTTCTAGAAAACACTGGTTTTATGTCAGGATAAGTTATTAATGTACACAGACTTTGGAGTTGGAGTTGGAAGGTGGATTTTTCTCTTTTGATGGAGCTACAGGTGCTAGCAGTTTCCCCCTGCTTTCAGTCTTTGTGCTAAGCTAGGCTAAACATGCACAGAGATGATTTCCATCTGCTCATCTGACATTTGTGATTTCCTAAAATTCTCAGATGGTTCTTCTAACGATATATTAATGTGTAAAAATAAAGTGCTTAGTTGTTTGAAATCACCTTGGGACTCTTGTGCGACGTTCAGTGTCAAGTCAGTTTGAAAACCAGCAATATGTTTGTCCCTCTCTGCTCTCTGTAGGTCCCCATTAAGTGGATGGCGTTGGAGTCGATCCTCCAGTGGACCTACACACATCAGAGTGATGTCTGGAGCTACGGTGAGTCAACCTGCGGCTCTCCAGCCTGCACAAGGTCCAGAGGTCACGTCTGATTAAAGAATACCTGTAGTCAGACTTTGACCTGCTCTCACTGCGTCCAGTGGCGTTGGACATGTTATATTAATATATTCCTGGTCAAATATCAAGAAGTCTCAGACACATTTTACTTTGTTCACATCTTGACCTCAAGATAAGACCAATACCATCAGCAGCTGGAGCTTTCGTATTTTTTATTTTCCTGCTAACAGACCGCAGGTTTCAGTTGACAGCAGCAACCAATCGGTGATCAGAACTGAGCCTGTCTCTGGTTTTCAAACTGGAAAAAAACAACAGTTTAACCCTTTTGTTGTTGAGACTCATGACTTGAAGCTTTCACACTTTCCATTTAAAGAAGCAGCTGCCACCTCTGTGCTCCTGACATTCACAGCTGCTATTTTCTTTCATTAGTGTGTGTTTTGTTCCTGTTTAACTCCAAACTAATGATTGGTTCAGTCCATATCGCAACAGAGTTGAACAGTTTTACACAACCTCAAGTCAAATGTGAAAACATCACTTTTTGTGTGTCTAAATGGTTAAATACTCTTTCCTTAAATGACTCAAACAGTTTCTACTTCTTCTGATCACAGTTGTCTTTGTGGCTTTGTGTTGATGCAACTTTACCAACCAGCGAGTCAGTTTTAGCAGCCGATGGTCTGTGGTCCGCAGGTGTGACGGTGTGGGAGCTGATGACGTTCGGCTCTAAGCTGTACGACGGCATCCCGGCCAGTGAGATCGCCTCGGTGCTGGAGAGAGGAGACCGGCTGCCCCAGCCCCCCATCTGCACCATCGACGTCTACATGATCATGGTCAAATGTAAGAGCCGAGGAGGGACACAACAGGAACCCAGAGTCTACAGTCACGCCAGCAGCTCTGTGAGGCTGTGTTTAGGCTGGTGCTTTAAACTATATGCTAACTTCAGCATGCTAACAGGTTTAATGTTCACCATGTTCACCATGGTAGTTCAGCATGTTAGCATGCTAACATTAGCTAATGATCAGTAAACACAGAGCCCAGCTGAGGCTGATGGGAATGTCTGTAGTTCTGCAGGTGTTTGGTCATAAACCAAAGTGTTGGACACATTAACATGTTGACCTGATGGTGGCGCTAGAGGAAAAGTCAGAGGATCAGCAGAGTTATTGCAGTTGAGGGGAACATGAATGTCTGAACCACATTTCATCACAAGCCATCCAATAGTTGAGATGTTTCACTCTGGACCAAAGTGGTGAGCCAGCTGACATCGACATCGCCATCCCACGCCATCAAAAAGACGATGGTACCACGGTATAATAAACACCTGGGCAATACCAGACACCTGAGAGTTCAGCTGAGGAAATGTTTATGTAAATGATTTCCTCTGTCCTGCTCTCCAGGTTGGATGATCGACCCGTCCAGTCGACCCACATTCAGAGAGCTGATAGTGGAATTCTCAAAAATGGCCAGAGATCCGTCCAGATACCTGGTCATACAGGTACATTATGGTTCATGGGTCTTATTTTGGTAGTTTTGTCCATCATAATAATAACGTTGTACTCACCAAGTTAACTGCTGAGATCTCTTAAAGTCAAAGTAAAGTTAAAACCAAACCTATGTCACTGTTTGCCTTTAATAATGCGTGTAGACTTTCCTTTGCAGGTTTGAATGTCACATGTACATCGTTTTGTACAACTAACAAAAAATCTGACAGTTTTAAAGTCAAACTTAAGCTTGTTGGTCAAAATAACCAGATTTAATAGTTTGTAAATAACCCAACAGTAATGTTAAAAATACAGCACTAAAACTGGGTCTAAACAGCCCATTGGTACTGGGTAAAGATGACCCAGTATTGTCGTCTGGGCAATATTGACCTCAACAGGATTTTGTGTTGAGTTCTAACCCACTTGACCATTAGTGGCTCACCAAAAAAGAAAAAAAACCTAACCAAACAAATGTTTTGCCTCCTCCTAAGTGTCAAAGAATGAACTGATCTGACTCCTGTCTCAGGGTGACCTCCCCAGTCCATCAGACAGCAGGTTTTACTCTCGCCTGCTGAGCTCAGACGGCATGGGGGATGTGGTCGATGCCGATGAATACCTGGTTCCTTACAAAGGACTGGGGGACCATGACAACCATCCCTGCAGTGCCACGGTACACACACACACACACGCACACACACTTCTCTTACAGTTAGCTTTGTGTGAGATGACTCAGGAAGCAATAACGGATGTTTTTGGCCACTTGTGATGATGTGAAATACATTTGCGTTGTCGAAGCATATGGAGATCAAAAATAGTGGATAAAAGGAACAAAACAGTGACCATTAAACAGAATCAGAATATATCTTGCATACCTTTTTCTTCTAGTCTTACGTTTACATGATGATCTCTCTTTTTTCATCTCAGAACGGGCGTCCAGTCAGAGAGAACAGCATCGCTCTGCGTTACATCTCTGACCCGACTCACAACTCGCTGGATAAAGAAGACTTCACCAGCCACGGTACACATCTGTGTGGATTATTGGCAAAGTATTATTAAAATTAAGAACAATATAAAGAGTCGGTCTAGACTTGATCTATATGAAAAGTGCCCTGAGATGACTTTATGATTTGATGCTATATAAATAAAACTGAATTGAATTGAATAATTAAAAACCTCACAGAAAATAAACAAGTAAATGACAAACTCTCTTGTTAAAACAATAAATGTAAAAAACTTAAATAAATGTATAGTAAAATAAATGGTTTAGCCAGTGGGTGAATGAACAAACAAACGTGTTTCAACAATGAAAAATAAGGCAACAGACATAAAATACAGACAGTGAAAACAGCATAAAATATAAATGAATCAAAATGACACAAAATAAATAAATGAAATCGTCACAAATAACAATTTCTCTATAAGTCAATAAATCAGTGAGTAAATAAACAAATGAATACCTGAGCTGGTTTTTCTCTCTTTCAGAGTACATGAACCAGAGTCAGAGTGACACCAGCCGGAGCAGCAGGCTGTCAGAGGTTTTGAATCCCAACTACGAGGACCTGAGCCTGGGCTGGGGCACTGCCTTGCTCCCCTCCCCGCTGGAGGAAATGAAGCCCTCTGCCCGAGTTCCTGAGGGACCCGAATACCTAAACACCACCCAAAGCTTGCTCCCCCTGCCCACCAGTGACAGCCTCGACAACCCGGACTACCAGGCTGACTTCCTGCCGCAGGCCACGCCCACCACTGCTTTAACGGGGAACGGTTTGTTCCTCCCAGCGGCCGAGAACCTTGAGTACCTGGGTCTGGGTGCTGCACTGCATGCCCCCGTCCGCTAGGGGGCAGCAACAATCAGACACTTCAAACTGAAGCTGTGAGGTTCTGTGGAAACAAAATGTGGCCTAGTTTCATTTAGGCTGCTGACTGTATTTAATTTAGCTGTTTTTATTATAAAGTTTCCCAGGAAATGCTGACTGAGCAGCATCCTCGTCTGCTACACTGGAACAACCTGCACGCTGTGTTGCTGAGTGTTGCTCAGTGGCACTCAGACAGCAGTTACTGAGGAGGAGGAGGAGAGCTGGACTTTTTCCAGGGATTCAAACCAACCTTCTGGTCACAAACCAGACGTTTCCTTGAACTCTTAAATGGCTTCATTAACTTGTTTGATGTCACAAAAAAGTGGGAACGCCATCAAAACAAAAAAGCCAGAAGCCGTTGAGACAGAATTTTCTCAATGAAACCCACAAAAACTCTTCAGTTTCACCAGAACGGTGATTTGAATTGATCCATCTCATCTTGGTCTCGGCCCTGTGGGGGCGACGCTGCAGGAAGATCCAGACATTAGCGGCACGATCGATTTTATTTTGTCTTCCACGTCATGTTTCCTTTGCATCCTTCCCTCGTCAGCATTTGCATGAATTTGTCTGTCAATAATAAAAAATGGGAGCACTGTGAAAATAAAATCAGGACTTAAACATTGAAACATTTGTACATTTGCACAGAGGTTTAAAAATGTGTAGACGCTCATTGCATTCACCAGAGAAGTAACATAAAATGATCTGCATCTGGTAATTTACATGTAATCATGTAGTGTTGCTAATGAAGGCTGCAAGGGGACAGTATTCAGTCCACATGATGGATCCTGGGATCCTCCAAGTATCATCAAGCACAGTGGCGCCCCCAGCTGGTGGTTTGAAGGCTCTGCAGCTCAAATCCAAGATTATTGGACATTTTTAAATCTCTGTGCTGCAGCGGCGTATCGAAGAAAAAACTGCTGTTTCTTTGTTACAACCAGATCCTTTTTCATGTTATTATGACATTATTGTGGTAACACTTAAAGTCCCTCTATGTAGCATTTATAGGCAACATATGAACAGTCATTATCTGTTTATAGCAGCCTCCACTGTCCACAGGATGAGTTATAGCAAAGAACATAATAAATAAATAATTACCTCTGCTTACAGCTACATTGTAGTCTGTTATAAACCATTTATTACATGTTTAAGTGCTGCTTGTAAATGCTAAATAGGGGGACATATTTTTTCTGGTTGTTAGATTCCAAATGATTCTGTTTTAAGTAAGAAAAAACACATCACTTTATCTTAAACTTAAACTTTTAGCCGTATTTGTAGCAGATTTCGTGGGAATCTTCCACACTCGATCTTCTAAATAGTCCGAAGCTCTTGTTTTAAATCAAACAGAGATTCCAAAAGAACAGCCGAGTTCACAAAGACGCTGCAGAGGAGATTATTGTGTTTTATTTTCCAGCAGATGATCCAGATAAAGTGTTCGACTCCTCTTGTCTTGAAGCTGAAAGTTTCTGCTCAGCTTGGTTTAGTTTTATTTGGCTTCCTGGTGGCTGATTGACGGCCGGAGTGTGTGGTTTGCTGTGTACATAAGAAGAAGAAGGAGGCGAGTTTCCATCCTCTGACCAGAGACTCTTTGGATGGACCAACAGTGTTTCTGTCAGACAGCTGCACTCTGGAATAATGCTGTAAAAAGTGCTTGTTTTCATGTTAAATTCCCACTTGAACCAGGAGAGAAGGTTTTCACCAATTACATAAGTTAGAGTAAAACCTTCTGTCTCCTTTTGACTTGAAACACCTTCAGTTAAGCTTAGAGTTCTTTTTTACATGTGTACCAACTTTGATGAATTTGTAAAAAGTCTTTTATTCTCCGCTTTACTTGACAAGAATGAGCCAAACTCTGATTCACTGACTGATTAAAACTGTCACTGCTTCTCACCGTTTGTCACTGCTGTTGGTGGAAATGTACGGAAGCTGAGAGACTGGTTGATGATTATTCTTCAGGTTCATCTCAAGAGAACAAATGTCCCTGGATTTAAAGACGAGGGGGTCTCTGCTCTGATGAAGAAATCAAAATATATCTTACATCTCCACATCCAGGGCTCGTATTTAGCTGGATTTTGTTTTTTGCTTCCTGGGGACAGTTTTCTTGGGACTTTCTTGGGACTTTAATGTGTTTCAGGATAACAGATGAACACCAAGTCCAAGTCTGAGCAAGAAGAGCCCAAAGAAACAAAAAGCATCGATTCAATGTTCTTCATCCTGTTGTTCAGAGTGAAAGTCGGCTCATGTGACTTCAGTCTCTCAGTACAGTTCTTTATATTTGGATTTAGAAAAGTTTGAAATGTGACAATCTGCTTAGTTTCCATCCAAATTTAACCCAAATTTTAACTGAATTTTCAGAAACTCATGAAAATAACCCTGACCTGCTGCTTGTCTCCACCCACTGCTGCTGTGTGAACACGAGCTGATTGGCTGATGGAGATAAACAGCAGGTGGAGCTAATCCTCCAGTCGCTGCCATTAAACCACCACAGAAGAAGAAGAGGACATGACGAGATGACGTTGTTCAAACGATGGAAAACCATGTGGAGAACATGATGGAGATACGAGCTTTCTGTTAGTTTCATGTGTTCATGTGAGGAAGGTTACAGCCTCCTCATCGCTCCACACACCCCTGATGTTTTCAGCCCTTCACTCTGACTCACAGGCTTCATGGACGCCAGCTTTTATTCATCAAGTCTGCTTCTGCTTTTATCCACACACCAGCTGCTACACCTCACACAGAAGGAAACTCTTGTTTGTGATGTTTCAAGTTTTTTCCCACTCAGAGTTTTTAATTGAAAATGTGCATAAAAGCAGGTGGATGGAAACACACTTACTGTCTACAACTCAGAGTAAAATATATAATTACATTAAAAACTAAATATTCAGCATCTTCTAAAGTCTAAAATGAGGATGCTTGGTTGTCACATGACAAAGACACACTATGGAAAAGGACAATCACCTGCACTTGTAAATGGAAAAACAGTCAGAAATGAAGGCGACGGGACTCGGTCGAGACCAGAGACAGAAGAACGGTAGCCGAGATCAAGACATGTCCGAGTCAAGACACTCAGGAGACCAAGAGAAGTCTGAGATAATCAAGAAAACATCTGGAGACTAGACTTGAGTACTACAGCTCTGATTTTTGCAGAAATAATTAAAGTCATGATTCTGACTTCATGAAATAATAAAGTTCTTATCTCAGGATAACGGTGATAAAAAAGCACCACAAGCACCGACTCTGTTTCCTTGAGTTGAATAAGTCCTGAAGTCGAGATAATGAGCCTAAAAATATTCATTATTTACCACGACTGCACTGAGCCTCCATAGAAAAATGACCCTGAGGAGCTGAATGTCTGTAAATGTTGATTTATTGTGCAGCTTTGTAGCTTTAATTGTTGTTAAATGTGAAATTGGTTTGAGAAATCAAAACATCCATTGCTACACAAGTGACAAATGTATACTGAAGTTTTATTCATAATGTACAAATACTACAGCAGAATTCATATTTGTTGAAGCAACAGGAAGTAAGCTTTTAATTTGATCATTATTATCATTATTATTTCTAATTATATGTAGGGACTCTGGATGAATGCAGTCTTCCCTGGAAACCAGCAACACCTGAATCCTCCTCAGTCAGAAATAAAACTTAATCTTACACTTACATGAAGTTACATCACATGAGAAGTAAGATGGGATTTGAAGATCAGGATTTGTGTTTTTTTTCTTTTCTGTTACATCGAGATATAAATATGAAAACAGAACAAACATATAATCTTAATCACTAATAATGACACTGAAGTTTATAGTTGGTACTTTTTATGTTATATTTGATTCATTTCATGTCAAAAGAAACGTTAATAAAAGAAAGTTATTAAAATGTTCTGGTGTTCAGTGTGTGACAGGTTTAAGGTTTAAGACGGAACTAACTTTTCACCAAAATCCAGAGATATTTCAGTGACTAAAAGTGACTCTAATAAATATTTTTAAATTAACAATGGATCAAATGACGACATCATAGAGACAAACCCACAGATAATTATCACCAGACTTTGCAGCTCTTCAGTTCAGTTTTCTGCAAGAACACAGTCTGTTAGAAAATACTAGAAACATAGACTCTTTGAAAATGCTAATAGATCTATAATCTTGCATTAATAACAATGATACTTAAGTTTGGAGACAGAATCATGTTTCAGTTTGTGAAACTCAGTGAAGCTTCAATTAAATCCAAACTTTCTACAGGTTTTATCTTCTTGTTTCTGTGTTACAAACAATTATCTGTTAAACTGTGAGAAAAGTCTGGTATCATAACCAGAACTTCAGACAGGTAACTTTATGCAGGCAGGCTGGATGCTGCTTCTTCACAACAAATTATAAAATGATGTAGAAATATAATGTGGAAATTAACTGCAATTCTCCATCATTCCACAAGGTGGAGCTGTGACAGAAAGCAAAACAGAAAAATCAGTTTAAATACTGTAAGAGTTAATCTACAGGGTTCAGAATATCAGAATGACTAAAAACAAATAGACAAAATAAAGTCCAGGTCCAGGTGGAGGAGGTGGTTGAGGGTGGAGCAGAAGGAGTGGAGGAGTCTCAGTGTGTCTGCAGAGACTGTGTAGAAGGACAGAGCAGCAGCAGAGCAGTCCAGATACACTGATGATACTCTGTCACATCCAGAGGGACACACAGGGATGATGGTGGACTTGACATTGTGTCTGACAGTGGAGCTGATCTCAGAGCAGTTCAGACTGCAGCACTGAGAGTCATCTCCACTTGTGATTCCTCAGTCAGTCACTGCTGGATGAAGCTCTCCTCTCCACTCCACCTCCCAGTAACATGGCCCAGTCAGAGCCTCTCCACCCACAAGCTGCTGCTGCTGCTTCAACCTCTCTGGATCATCAGGACACAGCTGATCCTCTCAACACCACCACCTTTCTCATCACTCACACTCTTACTGAGATCACAACCGCCATCTGGTGAGAGAAGAAGAGAGACAACAGAAGTCAAATATCAGAGTTTACAGAGACTCCCTTCATCAGTCAGTGATGCAGCACATCCAGTATAAAGACCAGCAGGGACTTGAGTCCTGTTCAGACCAGAAGTGGAGCGGCTGTGTAGCGTAGTCAGCTTCCTTTCAGCTCTCATGTAAATATGGAGTCTGTTCTAAAAGATATTTGGACAAAACAAAAGACAAAGGGACAGATATATATATATGATGTTAAAGGTCCTACATGTTCATACAAAGACTGAACAGCAAAACATCAGCTGGGATTAGTGGACTTCAGCAGAGGTTCTGGTCTGTAGAAAGACCACATGGGTTACTAAATGTAATGATGGTTCTCTGAAAAAGAGCCAGTGACTTGCAGGCTTCAGTCAGACTGATCAACCTATCCCAAGATTTGCGCGCAAGAGAAATGGCGTCCCTAAAGGTACCACCAACAGCAGCCGAGCAGGATTCCACTTTTAAATGTATGTATTGGGTTTCAACTCACACGAAAAGTTAACGATACAAAGGTTAAAAAACCAAGGGGCCTTAAAATCCTCAATCTTCAACTGCCTCTGTCAAGGTTGCTAGGCAACAGGAGCGGTGCTTCATGACACTGGTGACGCAAATTTAGATTACAATAGATTACGTTAGATTCAACTTTATTGTCACATGCACCTGGGGTCGGAGTTGTTCTTGAAATGCTCCTCAATCAGCCATTTGTGTCTTTGTTTGATACTCCTGATGCCCTTTTTCAGGGGCCGCAGGAAATCCTCCGTAGACCAGGCCATCTCATTTTACAACGCTTGGTTCAGCCTTTGTGGTCTACAAAGGCGCAGCCTTCACAAACGGAAGCAACTTGAATTCCTTGGACAGGGGGTGGCTAGGATTAGCCAAAGTCCTAACCTTGTACAGATGAGGAAGGTCATGCCTGCAATTTTGCTGCACACTTTGACGATAGCCTGCAACTTATTTCTATTTCGAGGGTAAGTGACCTGTACCAGCTAACAAACGAGAATGTGAGGACTGATTCATTGAAACAGGAATAAAATATTTTCATGACGGTTTTGTCAGCATCAAAACTCTGAACCTTACGATAAAAGTACATGCACTGATGGGCTTTTCTACACACAGCATCCACATGAAGCCCAAAGGTCAGCTCGTCATCAATTACAGTGCCAAGATATTTGTACTTCTGTACAAGCTCAACAGCCTGATCGTTAATCACCACAGGAGAGACGACTGTTGAATTCTTCCTAAAATCTATTGTCGTCTCTCAGTTTTGGACACATTGGCACCACTACAATTCCGCCACTACAGGACCATGATCAGGGTCATCACTGCTGAGAAGAGACACAATGACAGAATCATCAGCGAACTTAATGATATGACACCTCACATATTGGCTCTGGCACGTGTTAGTGTACAAAACAAATAAAAGAGGCGAGAGGACGCACCCCTGGTGCGATCCGGTGGAGAAAAAGAACATCTGATCAAACGCCATTCATCTTCACACATTGCAACCTTTCAGTTAAGAAATCCATCAAACAACACAGAATATATCTGCCAAGTGTTTGGCACAATTCTTAAGTATACGACCTCCAATGCCATCAGTGCTGGGACTTTTCTTTTCCTTTACACCCTGGAAAAGTTTCAGGACCTTGTCCTTATCAACGGGCACACTGTTCTGCTTGGAAACAGCATTTTTGAAGACTGACAGGTCCTCACGAAAATCATGGACCTTGAAGCGACTATCAATAGTGTTCAATTCATTAGAGAGGTCAAGGTCAGGCTTGCCATTTCAGAAAATTTGACACTTAGACTGCATCCCCATCATAGACTTCACACCCTCCCATGCAGGGTGTGAATTACCCATACTGAGCAACTTTGTTGCTTTTAACTTGTTTCTGTAGTTCCCTGTACCAAGTCACATTCCCTTGGGTAATATTTCGCTGGTTAATTGTGTTTTGATAGATATGGAGACCCACTATTTGGATCTATTTGGATAAATGGAAATTGATTTTCGGGGGATGACCAAGTCCTCACAAAAGGTGATATATGCAGACACAGTCTCTGTGAGTTCATTCAGATCATCACAGACATTTATAAACAAGTTCCAGTCTGTGCAACTTTAACAGTCATGGAGACATTGGATAGACTTCATCCAGACTGGAATTGAACATCGTTCCAGTTTGTTTCTCTTCAGGACCGATTTGTAGGACAGAACCAAATACACAACAGTGTGGTCAGACATACAGTGTGGAGCTTTACGAAGGGATTTGTAAGCTCCCTTGACAGATTCATAACAGAGGACCAGGCATTTCGTAAGTCGTGTTGGACAAGTCACATACTGGTAAAAATTACACAAGGACTTGATGGTACAACAGTTTGATGAATGAGGACCACTGCCTCTATACATCTTGTAATGCCGTCAGCTGGAGTCCAGCTTTATTTCCTGTACACATGAACACAACAACAACAGTCGTCTTCACATCAATTCAAATCATAGACTGTATACGCTGGTGACGTCATTTGAAACCTGGGTCTGCACAGTAGTGATCGGCGGTGGAGCAGCGGTATCGAGGCCCCAGCCATACACCTGCCTGAACCAATCACGAACACACCACAAGTTGTCAATCATGACGTCACATCCCCTTTTTATAGCATCAAATAACTACTTAAAACCAAACTTATCAGAAAAATGAACACTTGAGCGTGATAAGAATGACCTAAAATGACAGAAACCATCTTTGGGAACATTTTATTTGATGTGTACTTTGATTTTTCAGTTTGGCCCAAGATGTTTTGGCTTCACTTTTGGGGAGCTGTCATGTCATCCATTTTATATACAGTCTATGATTGAAACACATGATCACAACAAGCTTCTGGCTCATCTGATTGGCTGACTGTTCTCTCTCTCTCTCTGTCTTTCTGTCCAATCCTGAAGCCTGTCACCATTCTCCTCTCACAGTTTCACTGAGGAAAGCAGGAGATACTGGATCTTTGCTTTAATACTGTAACAAGTGGGATAAACAGAAAACCAGGAATAGGACTCAAATGCACGACCCAGAGAGAGACATAAGGTAAAACAGTCTTTACTTGCCAAAAAGGGGTTCGGTACACAAAGATCAGTCCACACAGGTAACAAATCCGACAGGGAGAAGGCAAGGCCGTAGTCAAACACAAGCAAGATCAAACACCAGGAAAACCAATACATCAGGGACAAGAATGCTGGAACGTTTGACACAAAGGTATAAAGACGAACTGGAAACCAGAGAGATGATGAACACAGGTATAAATACAGAACAGGAGCAGATAGGCTAATAGAGATCAGGTGACTAATTAGACACAGATGAGACACAAAAACTGGCAGTAAAACAGACAAAGACAGGAAGTAAAACTAGAATAAGAAAAGACTATCAAAATAAAACAGGAAAAAGACCTAGAGCACAGAACGGGATGTTACAGATACCAACTGTGTTTAGTACAATACTGCTGAAACCAACATGCACTGACCTCAGAGTCTCCAAAGTCTCCAGTCTACAATCTGGACTCTCCACAAGATCAGACAGCAGCTTCATTCCTGAATCCTGCAGGTTGTTGTTATTCAGCTGCAGCTCTCTCAGATGGGAGGTATTGGACTTCAGAGCTGAGACCAGAGAAGCACAGCTGATCTCTGACAAACTGCAGTCACTCAGTCTGAATAAAGAATAAATGATGTGTAAACACACATGTATTAGGCTATGTTAAAACTGCCTTTTGAGCACCTCAGACAAACATCTGTATTAGTCAGGGTATAAATTCTCTTCCTCTTGTATTTCCCTCCATGCTGCATGAAATGCTCATCATAACCATCTATATTCTCCTGAAGCTTAAGTAAAGATTATTTTCTTCAATTTGGAACCTGAGATAAGTTTTCTTCAAAAAAAGATTCTTGCATAATCCGTATAATATCAGGCTCATGTCTGCAGTTTAGTGTCACCACAACTTTCACATCATATTAATCTCAGCACAGAAGTAAAAAATGGTGCCTGACCTCAGAGTCTCCAGTCTACAGTCTGGACTCTGCAGAAAACCACATAGCAGCTTCACTCCTGAATCCCGCAGGTTGTTGTAGTTCAGCTCCAGCTCTCTCAGATGGGAGGGGTTGGACTTCAGAGCTGAGACCAGAGAAGCACAGCTGATCTCTGACAAACTGCAGCGCAACAATCTGGAAAAAAGGATAGATTATGTAGATAAAAATCAATTTATAATCCAATCAGATGTGTTCAGGTTTTAAATGTGTAGCTCAACATTACTATGTTCTAATCAATGAGCTTTTCCCTAAAATGAGTAGAGTGACTTTGTCATTCTGTTATTGTGGACCAACATAATGTCAGCCAAGGATCAATATCAATGATCAGACATTATTTGTGAAAACACATTGAAATCAACAGAAACCAAAGAAATATTTCTACTTCAGCAAGAAAACTTCATCAATGTAAAACAAATCTGAGTTCAGAGGATCTTCTGTATCCAGATGTGACCATTTACCAAAAACTTTAAACATTAATTTACTTTAACAACTAACAGTGGACATTTTCTACAGTTTCTTTAAGAAACACAAGTCTTTTTTCTTTTTTCTGCAGACTAAATTTAGTTCAGTAAAAATTAAAAAGAAGAATAAAAAATTAAGCAAAAGGAAATTTTCAGATTCACATTTACAACTTTATAGATGTAAGTTATGTATTAACATAAATTAGGTTCAATTGTTAGTTATACATATCAGATTTACAATAGTAACAGACAGTCAGTGAACTGACCTCAGAGTCACCAGTCTACAGTGTGGACTTTCCAGTCCAGCAGACAGCAGCTTCATTCCTGAATCCTGCAGCTTGTTGTTACTCAGCTCCAGCTCTCTCAGATGGGAGGGGTTGGACTTCAGAGCTGAGGCCAGAGAAGCACAGCTGATCTCTGACAAACTGCAGAGACTCAGTCTGAATAAAGAATAAATTATGTAACTTTAGAGGACAATGCAATGCAATGAACAAACTAATACTGAATATTATATTTGTTACTGTCTGAGAGTGTTTTTGGTTTTAATTTGAAGAACGAAAATCAAAGGTAAAGTGAATTTTAACGTAGAAATCAAGTGTTTGGTTCTGAATGAATTATCCAGTGTAGATTTTCTTGTTAAGGTTTTAAATCTGTAGATCAAAATTGCTCTGCCACAATCAATGGACTAAACCACTGAAGAAGAAAATACTCTTCATCATTAAGATACAGGAGAATTCACATAGAATGGATTGTGGCCGCTGATAGCACCATGAATTGGGATTCACTTGCAACCGTTATCTGCCCCTTCTCAAGGTCTGATTCACAAAAGATATTGCGCTAATGATATCACACAGCCATAAAGTTTTGCAGCTGAGTGCCATTTGTCCTTGTTTTGCATTTGATTGCAATTATCCATGTGGCATAGTCGGCTATATGGTGGGTTTGCACCAAGAACACAGTAGGCAGGACAATGGCAGACAGGGGGAGAAAACTGACATTTTCAGACCATGAGCTACAATCAGAAAGTGATATTCTCCTCCGCCTGGCATGCCGATGCTTTCGTCTGGCTACAATGACTGCTGCCATGATCACTGGAAAGTCTGGTTGTGACACCCCTTATAAATGCGCTTCAGTTACCACCAACTCTCTGAAGACGCTAATAATTTTCACTCTAACTGCGTGTGGCTGTTAGCGCTGGTGTTTAAGAATTGGACTTTTTTTGCAATGAGGCTCATTTGCATAGAAAGGGGCCAATTTTGCGCCAAATGTATGCATATTCTACCTAATTTAAATATGTGCAAACAGCACCGAGATGCTATTTACTTGGAGGCGCAGTTAGGGGGGGCATTTCACCCTTTGTGGGTGCTTTGAGAATTAAACGGTTTCTGTTTATCGTATTTGTGCAGGTTCAGCGGCTGCAAAAGCTGCACAATCCCTTTGTGAATTCACCCATCAGTGTGGATCAGTATAATATCAGCCTCATGTCTGCAGTTTAGTGTCACCACAACTTTCACATCATATTAATCTCAGCACAGAAGTCATAAATGATGTCTGACCTCAGAGTCTCCAATCTACAGTGTGGACTCTCCAGTCCAGCAGACAGCAGCTTCACTCCTGAATCCTGCAGCTTGTTGTCTCTCAGGTCCAGCTCTCTCAGATGGGAGGGGTTATACTTCAGAGCTGAGGCCAGAGAAGCACAGCTGATCTCTGACAAACTGCAGTTCCTCAATCTGAATAAAGAATAAATGATGGAGATAAAAATCCATTTATAATCCAATCAGATGTGTTCAGGTTTTAAATGTGCAGCTCAACATTACTATGTCCTAATCAATGAGCTTTTCCCTAAAATGAGTAGAGAGACTTTGTCATTGTGTTATTGTGGATCATCATATTTGTGACATCATCCAAATGTCACCACAACATTCAAACACCTATTCATGTCAACACAGATCAATAACATGCTGCTGATCTCAGTCAAGTCTGGAATTAGAGGATCAATACTGTGTGCATGTGTGTGTGTGTGTGTGTGTGTGTGTGTGTGTTCTGAAGGATCAATATCAATGGTCAGTCATTATTTGTGAAAACACTTTGAAATGAACAGAAACCAAAGAAATATTTCTACTTCAGCAAGTAAATCTTATCAATTTAAAACAGACCAAAAACTATAAACTTTAACATCTAACTTATTTACTATTTACTTTAATAACTAACAGTGGACATTTTCTACAGTTTCTTTAAGAAACACAAGTCTTTTGTGACTGCAGACTAAATTTAGTTCAAGAAACATGAAAATATGATCAAAAGGACATTTACAACTTTATGGATGTAAGTTATATATGAACATAAATTAGGTTCAATTGTTAATTAAACATATCAGATCTACAATAGTAACAGAGAGTCAGTGAACTGACCTCAGAGTCTCCAGTCTACAGTCTGGACTCTCCAGAAAACCACACAGCAGCTTCACTCCTGAATCCTGCAGGTTGTTGTTACTCAGGTCCAGCTCTGTCAGATGGGAGGGGTTGGACTTCAGAGCTGAGACCAGAGAAGCACAGCTGGTCTCTGACAAACTGCACGAACTCAGTCTGAATAAAGAATAAATGATGTAACGTTAGAAGACAATGTTCCTGCTTGAAATCATTCAGTGTTTAATAATCTGTTCAGAGCTGAAGAAGGTTCAGAATGTAGAAGTTTAGAAAATGGAAACTCCAAACACCTGAACCCAACAGGATGCAGGTTAAAAACTGTAAAATACAAAGAGTGAAAAAGAGCTCTCATTAATATTAATGACAACGTGCTGCTACTTCAATAAAGACGTAGTGACTCCACCTCTTAAACTCTGCCAGCTCCACCAGTGGCTCCATCTATACAAACTCATGTTGTGCAGCCAAACAAATAAAAACCCTCAGAAACTGATTTAAGATTCGACTCAACATCCCAAAGTTTCCAAAGATGTTAAATATGTCAGGATGAATTTGAAACAGGGTTCTCCGCGCATCTCCAAGCAATTTACAGCTGAATCAGGTGCTTCTCCGTTTGTGTCAAATGTTTACAAGGTTCAGAATGAATTACCCAGCGTAATATCTGTGTAACTCAACGTTGCTCTGCCACAATCAATGGACTAAACCACTGAAAAAGAAAATAGACTTTGGCATTAAGATACTCAGTGTGGATCAGTATAATATCAGCCTCATGTCTGCAGTTTCACATTTACAACTTTATTAGGTTTTATTGTTAATTAAACATATAGGAGCTACAATAGTAACAGTGAGTCAGTGAACTGACCTCAGAGTCTCCAGTCTACAGTGTGGACTCTCCAGTCCAGCAGACAGCATCTTCACTCCTGAATCCTGCACGTTGTTGTCACTCAGGTCCAGCTCTCTCAGATGGGAGGGGTTGGACTTCAGAGCTGAGACCAGAGAAGCACAGCTGATCTCTGACAAACTGCAGCGCAACAATCTGAATAAAGAATAAATGATGTTGGAAAAAAATACATTTATAATTCAATAAGAAGTGTTCAGGTTAGACAGTTAGAGCTGTTGTGAAGAAGAACTTGGAAATAACTTTGAACCTTAGTAATCTAAAATTTCATGGTGTCATTCATAATCAAGTCAAGTGAATTTTATTTATATAACCCAATATCACAAATCACAAATTTGCCTCAAGGGGCTTTACAATCCTCTGTCCCTAGAGCCTCAATTCTGATAAGGAAAACCTCCCCAAAGAACCCTTTTAAAGGTACTGTATGCAGCGATTAAATGTAGTAATCTCTTTGTATTGCCCAGGTTTAAAAGGATTGTAATGTAACTTAAAAATGAGACCTTCCCCAACTTTTTCAGTTGCCTGTAACAGTCTGTGGACTGATTTTTATGTATGTGTGTGAATGTGTTACGTCATCTGTAAATGAAGGACCCCGAGCTGATCTGCCAGGTACCTACACCCCCACAACACCCAGTCCAACGCAGACAAATTGCTAGCTAGCTAACGTAACAAAATACTATCTTGTGTGGATAACGGACATGTTAGTTGGCTAGCTTGCCAAATGACTTTGCTTTGCTTACGTGCTAGCGTGATCAATGATACTAACGTATCTATGATGCCAAACAGTGTTGATTTTAGCCAGCAATAGATGATATAACAGTGCAATACAAAGGTGTATAACTAGTGACGGCTTTCTACTAGCCAAGAGTGATGCAAGGCAGGCTAGCTAACTGTAAGCTAAGCTAAGCTAAGGTTAGCTACATGGCATGGATCTGGCGTTGGTTGCTTCGTAACGTTAGCTGATAAAGTAATTTACAAATGGCAGGCTAGTTAGCATCATGGAGCTACAAATAAAATATAGGAACATTACAGATAGTAATGTTATTCTAAATATAATTGTAAGTGTTTACTATGACTGGTCTCACCTGCCATCTTCTTGTAGTAATTAAAACAGAGTCCTTTTCCTTCTCCTGTTTATTTTTTAAAATGCTCAAACAGACCTTGAACCCTGCTCTGTGGTGACGTGTTGGCCTGTGTTAGGCTGCTGTTTATTCCTCTTAGCTCTGGTTTAATGCACACCACACCACATCAGCTGTGTGTGTTGTCTCTGTACTAGCCATATCAGTTTCTGATATCATGAAGATCATCACAGTTCTTTATCTGTCCCTCTCTCTGGTTACACAGAAGCTCAAACTCTCTGCAGCCTGTTTTTATCTGCTACTATCAGATCTTCAACAACCTCATTCATATCCCTCACACACTCTTCAGCCTCATCAGTACTGACATCATATTCACTGACTGATGGACAACGTGAGTCTGTGGAAGCTGAAATTTTGTCCTGTCACATTTAATTTCTCTACTTTTCTTTACTCTAACAATTGTTCAGCCATTTGAAAAGACAAAATTTCTTTCCTACTCAGACAAATACCAAATATTCTTGAACCAAAAATTGAAAGTCAGTCAAAGATTTGAATTGAATATATACAAAAAACTACATAAGCTACAGTCAGTGAACTGACCTCAGAGTCTCCAGTCTACAGTTTGGACTCTCCAGTCCAGCAGACAGTAGCTTCACTCCTGAATCCTGCAGCTTGTTGTTACTCAGGTCCAGATCTCTCAGATGGGAGGGGTTGGACTTCAGAGCTGATGTCACAACTTCACAGTGATTCTCTGAGATTCCACAGCCAGAAAGCCTGTCATGACAAATTTATTATAAAATATTTTATTATGGAAGAGAACAGTGAATTTTCAGTTTGACATTCCCTGTTTTTTTCCCTGTTTGCTCTTCATTGCAAACAAAAACAATACAACTGACATATAAATATTATACTATTTTAAGAGTAATACAAATTTTACAGTGTGTATATTTGAATAATCTAAACTACTAATCTACACTGATTTATAATGTTAATCACGTCTGGACTTACACAGCCTTTCTGCAGTTCCTCACAGCTGGAATCAGTCTCAGTCGTCCCTCCTCTGATGTGTTGTACTTCTTCAGGTCCAACTCATCCAGAACCTCCTCTGACATCTGCAGCATGTAGGCCAGAGCTGAGCAGTGGATCACAGAGAGTTTCTTCTCTGATCTGTTCTCTGACTTCAGGAACTCTTGGATCTCCTGATGTACTGAGTGGTCGTTCATCTCCATCAGACAGTGGAAGATGTTGATGCTTCTGTCAGGAGAGATCTCATCACTATTCATCTCCTTCAGGTTGGTGATGACTCTCTGGATGATTTCTGGACTATTGTCTGTTTGACCCAGCAGGCCTCCTAAGAGTCTCTGGTTGGACTCCAGAGAGAGGCCATGAAGGAAGCGAACAAACAGGTCCAGGTGGCCATTTTTAATTCCAAGGGATTTCTCCATGGCTCTCTTCAGGAGGACATCCAGATATGTCTTCCCCATGAAAACCTCCAGTACTTCTGTGTTCCTGTTTATGTAACAGTGGAACATGTAGACTGCAGCCAGAAACTCCTGAATGCTCAGATGAACAAAGCAGTAGACTGTTTTCTGGAAGATCACACACTCTCTTTTGAAGATCTCTGTACAAACTCCTGAGTGCACCAAGGCCTCTGTGGCATCAAGACCACACTGCTCCAGGTCTTCTTGGTAGAACATGATGTTTCCTTTCTCCAGATGTTCAAACGCCAGCCTCCCCAGCTTCAGAAGAACTTCCCTGTCAGCCTCCGTCAGCTCCTGTGGACTCGTCTCATGTCCCTCATCATACTTCTGCTTCTTCCTCTTTGTCTGAACCAGAACAAAGTGTGAGTACATGTCAGTCAGGGTCTTGGGCAGCTCTCCTCTCTGGTCTGTAGTCAACATGTGATCCAGAACTGTAGCAGTGATCCAGCAGAAGACTGGGATTTGACACATGATGTGGAGGCTCCTGGATGTCTTGATGTGTGAGATGATTCTGCTGGACAGCTCTTCATCACTGAATCTCCTCCTGAAGTACTCCTCCTTCTGGGCGTCAGTGAAGCCTCGTACTTCTGTTACCCTGCCAACACATGAAGGAGGGATCTGATTGGCTGCTGCAGGTCGGGAAGTTATCCAGACGAGAGCCGAGGGAAGCAGATTCCCCTTGATGAGGTTTGTCAACAGCACGTTGACTGATGACTTCTGTGTGACGTCAGACACAACCTCATTGTTGTGGAAATCCAGTGAAAGTCTGCTTTCATCAAGGCCGTCAAAGATGAACAAAAGTTTACAGACAGCGAGCGTCTCTGCTGTGACCTTCTGTAATGTTGGATGGAAAACATGGAGCAGCATGAGAAGACTGTACTGCTCATCTTTGATCAAGTTCAGCTCCCTGAACGAAAGCAGAACCAGCAGACTGACATCTTGGTTCTCCAAGCCCTCTGCCCAGTCCAGAGTGAACTTCTGCACTGAGAAGGTTTTTCCAACGCCAGCGACGCCGTTCGTCAGAACGACTCTGATGTGTCTCTGTTGGCCAGGTAAGGCTTTAAAGATGTCGTGGCACTTGATTGGAGTGTCATGGAGGGTCTCCATCTTGGAAGCTGTCTCAAGCTGCCTCACCTCATGTTGGGTATTAACCTCTTCACTCTGTCCCTCTGTGATGTAGAGCTCAGTGTAGATCCTGTTGAGGAGGGTTCCACTTCCCGTTTCATCAGTTCCTTCAGTCACACATTCACATCTCCTCCTCAGACTGATCTTATGTTCATCTAAAACCTCCTGCAGACCACTATCTGCTGAAAGAGAAGAAGAAATATTCTGAGACTAAACAGAGAGCGTGAATCTGGATAAATAAAAATGTTTTTGAATTTATGATATTCATGATAATATTAAATTCCCTGCATGACACAACAAATGTCCCTGTAATTAAACAGAAAGTCCTGTTTTCAGAAATGATCAGCAGACAGATGTTCAGTCTTACTTTCTACAGTGCTGGTCTGACTGGCTGTCTGCAGTCCAGGTCTTGTTCTGGATCTTTCTCCACACTGGGGACAGGAGGAGTGTCCTGATGAAGCAGACTGGTCCCAGTATGAGGTGATGCACTGTCTGCAGAACCAGTGTCCACAGCTGGTAGAGACTGGATCCTTCAGGACGTCCTGACACAAAGTACAGCAGGACGGCTGCTCCTCCACAGAAACATGACTCGTCTTTATAACTAAAATGATTTGTTGATTAACCCTTGACTTCCCCTACTTACCACTTGCCCTCTACTACTCTGGGGAACATCTTCAGATCTCTGTCCCTCTCCTGCAGCCTCCTGGTCCTCTCTGCTGCTGCTGGTGCATCTGCCACCAAATAACTCTGTTCATCTTCAGCATTTAGAGGCTTCGCTCTTCAGTGCTGTCAAGTTTCACTAAGTTGCTCCTACCCGCCCTTTTCTTTACGTTTTCTCTCCATGTTGTGAACTGCAACATGTTCCTGATTCTTCCTCACTGCTTTACTTTATTTACATATATCCCAACATGCAATGAAAGTAACACCTAATGATGCAGAAAACTAAAAAGTAACAGTAATAACAATCAGTATGGAAGAATATGCATTAAATGTTTAACAACGTACGTCGCACCTGTTTGCTATTGTTCAAAAAAGCTTCAATAACATTTAATAAACAAAATGTAGGAAATGCAATAATTAGCAGCAGCACAATGTCTCAAAGGACGTCAAGTCTGAGCATTTAAACATGATAAACCTCTTGGACAGGTAAAGGTAATCAATCAATCAGTAGAAATGCTTATCACTCTAGCAGACACGGATCTGAGAAAGAGCCAAACAGCAAAATATTTTGAGGACAAATATGAGAAAATGAATCACACATTTGTTTCAGGTTCTGTTGAAAAAACATTTTGTTAAAGTTTGCTTTGTTATAAAATAGTAAATGATAATCAATGTACTCAGTTAGTCAATGTACTCAGTATATATCATCTGTATCCATTTCAAATGTGAGGCCTGCATAAGGAGGAGAGTGTGTGTGTGTGTGTGTGTGTGTGTGTGAAGGCTCATACACTGTCCCACACCTGTGTGTGGCCTGCATAAGTGTAATTGAAGTGTAAATTCTGAAATGGATGTTTCAGATGCATCAGAAAAAAAATAAGATCCTTAGTTTGAAACAGTATCTGCACTAATATTCTGCATCATGAATATAAATCTTTTAGCTGAACATTTTGTCTTCATCCTCAGTGCATCATCTTCCATCAGTTTACAGTAAAAACAGTCTCTTACTTTGTGTCTGAGGGTCCAGGTTCAGTACTGAAGTTCAGAGGATACTCTTTAGACCAGTCACTCTTCATAGACAGACAGCTGGATCCTGGAGACTCTGCTCTCTGTATGTTGGACTGAACTCTGCAAACACCAAGATGTTTTTATTCATCATGAATCCTTGATAAATTCTAATTAGGAGGTTTAAAAGTTTATAACCGTCCTCTTAGACCAGATTACAGCTGTTCTAGGTGACTGACAGCTGTCAGAGAAACTACGAGGAAGATGGCACCAATGATTTCTCTTTGTCTGTGTCACAACTTTTACTTGGCAATTACATTAAGAACATTAGTATCAAATACAGTTCAAATTTTTCCATGACATTTTAAAGGAATACAATACTGAAAGATTCAGTACAACATTGTTTATGCACATAGCATGGACACAGAAAGTAGGAGTGCTCAGGGGGCTGCAGCACCTGCTAAAACCAGGTCTTCTAAAAACCATCAGTTGATAAAAAAAAAAGCTTAAACTTAGTGTTAAAACTATAGTATTTTCCTCTTTCTTAATGGGATATAATCTATATGTGTAGTATAAAAGTAATTATGTTGCTTTGTTTTTTATCCGTTTATTATCATATGTATTAGTCCATTATTACTTTTTAGCTTCATCCTCTGAGCCGCTGGAAGCCCAAATATTTGGCCAATGTTTTGTCACTGTGATGCTTTGGCGAAATTGTTCTTGAAACTTTCATGTCAATAAAGCTTTTGAATTGAATTGAGAGAGCTCATGTGCAGACTGGAGTCTCCACTAACAGTGACAGAGTGACGGCTGACTCATTCGGGTATTGAGGAAGTGGATCAGATGGCTGACTGTTTTTTTTGTGATTTTGCCGTGGCAGCCCACCATGGCAAAACATTGAATGAGTTAGTGTCAGTTCTCTTACTTTGTGTCTGAGGGTCCAGGTTCATTACTGCAGTCTGGAGGAAACTCTTTGGACCGGTCACTCTTCATAGACAGACAGCTGGATCCTGGAGACTCTGCTCTGTCCTCCTCTTCCTCCACACAAACACTCATCTTCTGATCTGAAGTCAGTCTGAGAGGAAAAACAGTAACACTGACTGTGAGCTCAGAGCACAAGAATCAAGCAACAAGTCACAAGACTGAGAGAACAGGAAGTAACACACACACACACACACATACACACACACACACACACACACACACACAGTATATCAGCAGTATACAGTATAATAAAGCAGCAGCTCTCTTGTCTTTCAGTCTGAGCTTGTTTTCTTGGTTACTGAAGGTTTAATGTGAATTATTCAGCCAATCACGACTTTGTGTCCACATGAATCAAAGTGTTGAGTTCATTCTAACATTTCTTTCCTCTACAGTCCACAGGGAGAAAACTGACTCACACACTCTGACAGTCAAATAATAAAAGTGTTGGATTAACTCTCACCCTGCCTCAGCCTCCACTTCTGCTCCTTCTCCTCCGTCCACTCAAAATGGAGTCTGAACTGACTCAACAATTTCAGTTTCAGGTTCCTCCCTGGTCAGTGTTCTTCTTCTTCTTTTAATGGCGACTTGCAGCCGGGCGGAGCACGATCGCCACCAACTGTTGTGTTACAAAGTTCTAATATCCTTATTATCAGTCCTGTGTTTTGTAGATAGATGAAGACATGCTTCAAAACTGAATTTGCCGAACTCATCACAGTTTCCACTTGGATGCTTCCCGATGAGGTGCAGAGATGAGTTTAATTTAGTGTCCCAGTCCGACCTCTTGCTGGATCTGATACAAATGTCTTGCTTTAGTATCTATATCCCATAAACCTCTGCTGCCACATACGTCTTACTTTTGTTCCAAATAAAAGCTTTGGTTTCTGCCTTACTTACTGGCATTGCCATCTCTACTTGATTTGCTTTTAGTCCTTTTTTTTTTTGGCAAGTTCATCTACTGCTTCATTCCCTTGGACGCCTACATGAGCTGGTACTCATAGAAACTGTACATCAACACAATTACACCTGTTAAAATTGCTGCACCGGCTACCTGTTAGTGTTTGAACTGATTTTAAGATTCTTTTATTGCTCTACAAATCACTAAATGGTTTTGCTCCCCACTACCTGTCTGACATGGTTTTTAAATATATACCCAGTAGATCCCTCAGGTCCTCTGGTAGTTGTCTCTTGGTTGTTCCTAGGACCCGGTCTAAGACCCACGGCGAGGCCACTTTTAGCCACTGTGACCCCAGCCTGTGGAACAGCCTGCTGCAGGACATGAAGTTATCTTTAAAAGAAAACTTAAAACACACCTTTTTAGCCTGGCGTTTATCTGGTGTGTGTTTATTTCGACTTGCACTTTTACTGTTGCTTCTTATTTCTTCTTATTATTATTTAACTCTTTTTATGTTCAGCACTTGGAGATGCATTTGATGTATAACTTGTGCTATATAGTGACATATAGTGAAGTTTTATTGATTGATTGATCAATTCCTAACCTAATGATTGTAGAGTATCCTGTCTACATCTCGAGGACGTTTGTTTGGGACTAGCTGCACTTGAATCTGAGCATGTTAGAATTCACAGGGGTTTGATTTATAGAATATAATCGCCATCATTTGGACTGAATATACTGATGGTGGTCAGCTGTTCTTTCAACTCTGAGCATTTCTGCTGGAATGCACTTGTTCCAATATAGAGAAATCTAATATTATTTGAGGTGGAAATGATCCAATCGTTGACTTCTAGATATATCTGAAATAACAACGCTAAAACTCTCCTTCTTGATTTTGTTGCTTTCCCAACACGTTTATGACCCTTTTGTTTTGCAGGGTGTAAATATCTGTGGCTCTGCGGATTAGTTATTTCATTCTTAGATCCATTTCCTGACAGTTCGCTTCAGCGGCTTGAGCCTGAATTCTTAACCTTTTTTAGAAATGTACAAGCAGCTGATCCAAATACAGTGCAACTATAATCTAGAGCTGATCTAATTAAAGCAGTATAAATATTCTTTACAGAAAGTCTATCAGCTCCCCAAGCAGAGCGAATGTAATGCAACATGTCTGTGAACACGCAGTTTTCTCTCCCTGCAGAGGAATACTTGTTATTTAACTTATTATACTTATTGTTGTGTGGACGTCTGTCTGTGTGACGCTGCTGACTCTGGGAACTGTTACCATTGCTGTACCCAAAACTAATCTCTCACACTCTGGTCATGTGGTCAGTACAGTGAAGTGAAGTGAAGTTTAACTACATTTCCCATGAGTGTTAGCCTAAAGAGGTTCTGCCAAAGGCTCATGGGAGATGTAGTTGTTGAGTACCAAGCTGACACAATAACTGTAGCCTCATCTTTAATAAAATGAGGAGGTGTTCAGATTACATCTTTACGTAGAGATGCACTGATACGGACCGATGATAATCTGTTTGTTGTGGCCGATACGATAATATTAATCTTGAGGAGGGCAATAAATATATAGTTCACAGCAATATTTAGAGGGCCTTCAACACTCCTAAACTAAAAACACATGAATTTATTGTAAACCTGTTTGTAATAAACTTAGATTATGTTTTTAATGTGTAGACTAATTAATGCCAGACCGTATCTCCTTATTGATTAACATGTATGTATCTGGTAACTTTACATTCAGTTCAGTTTGCTTTGTTGACATGAATGTAGCCAAAGCATCAAGTAATAATGATATTAAAACAACAATAATAAAAATAAACTAACTTTACATACTGTTGGACTGATTCCTGGTTACCTAAAGCTCTTGGATCCACTGACAAAAGATTTCAACTCATTTTCAGATTCATAACTAATCCGGTTCAGCTGTTACCTGCAGCTCCTTCAGACCAGTTCACATAAATAAAGAGCTCTGCGTGTCTGTGCAGGCAGCTAACGGCTTATTAAACCCAGTTATTTTAGTAAGATGTTTGAGCTGTGACAAGACAGATCATAATATAACACTGACAGGTATCATTCTGCAGCATAATGAGTTTCCTTATAGCTACAATCTACTGCTAACACTTCTGTACTTTTAATTAAGTAATATTGTGAAAGCAGGATTTTCATTTGCAATGAAATATTTTGACATCGAGGTATTATATATAATAAATCTTCCATTATTTCAGTTATTTAAAACAGTAAAACTGTAAATGTGTTAATGTGTGTGGAAAGAAAATATCAGACAGTAACACTAACAGAGAAATACCATTTTGTGATTTTGGTTTGTGTCTTACAAGTTGAGCAGGGAGATTAGGAAACAGACTAAAAGTCTTTTTATTGTGCAGCAGATGGAATACTTTGAGACTTTGATTATTAAAATACTTTCAGAAATGTGACCTTTCAAGCATCATCAGGAATTGATCTTTAAATAAAAATGTGTTATTTTGAAAGCGAGGGCCGGAAGTCTTGCTGAGGTGAGTGCAGCTTGACGCCGACAGGTGAGAAGATGTCGGCCTCTTTCAGACTGTTGAAAAGCCGTTTTTCGGTTCTTTCTCCGGCTGGTTTCGCTTCACAGCCGCAGAGGAATCATCCGGCGAGGCGTCCGGTCGGAGCCCGGTGGCTGTCGGGCTCACACACAGGTAACAGGTGCTGCTGGCGCCGAAGCTAGCTGGCTAATGCTAATCGATATAAACACATCCTGCTCACGAGCTGAAGTGACCGAAAACTGAGCGGACACGTTTTAAACTTTACACGTTATTAAATGTGATAGAATGTGACAGGACGCGCGTTTCTCACATGAACTTTAATGACCTTTATTGGTCAAAGTCTAATCCAGGTTTGTCAAGCTGTAAAGTTTTATTATTCCTGTTACAATCATTTTTATATATATATATATATATATATATATATATATATATATATATATATAGTAAACAATCCACAGTGGTGCCCCCTCAAAAAAACAAATCAAAATGAAATAAAATAAAATAATAAGGGATAAAACACTATAAATAAACACTATAAATAAACACTTGATTATAATTGATTGTCAACAGTATGGACCCATACTTTATATGAATATTAATGATTATTTCACTCATTAATAAACTCTTTTGTTATGTTTGTATTATTGTGCAGTGATGGGATTTAAATAAGTACATTTACTCAAGTACAATTTTGACATACTTGTACTTTCCTTGCGTATTTCCATGTTTCTTTGTACTTCACTTCAGAGGGAAATATACGTTTTACTGCACTGCATTTATTTGAAGCTTACAGTTACTTTTTACATTAAAAACACATTACTACTAATCTACCCAGTAGTACACAAAGAATCTAAAACTGGCTCCACATACACAAACTACAACATTAAAATACTTTTACATGTACTCTATAATACTATAACACTGTGAAAGGAGCCATTCTGCAAAATGAGTACTTTTACTTTTGATACGTTTAGTACATTTTGCTGAAAATACTTCTGTACTTTCACTGAAGTAACATTTTAAATTCTTCTTCCACCTCTGCTGTTATGCTACTTTTATGAAATTCAGTTATTTATGTATTTTATATTCTGTGTGTGCTTCTGCTTTGCATGTTTCAGTTAGTGTCTAATGATGAAGCACAGTGATTCATATTTAGTCATATTTCTATTACCATTAACATTCATTTCATTGTACTGTATGTCTTATTATTATTATGAGCCTCTGTGTTGCATGTTTTAAATAGTACCTGACGATGTAGTATAATCTTTTAATACTCTCCTTTCTTTTCATTGTTGCTCTGTATGCTTATTAATGATCATTTTAATCTTATATTCTGTTTGTTGTGGGACTACAGATGAAAAACTGCCTGTTGGTTAAAAGTCTAAATCTGTTGATCTGATCCACCATCTAAATGTCTTCCAACAGGAGAAAACCTTCGGCCACTGGAGGGCGTCAGAGTGTTAGACCTGACAAGGTAAGGGTCTGTCTGAAGACTGCAGTAAGATTCTGTTTTCATGATCAGAGATAAATGAAGTATTTTGAACTGCCTGCAGAGTTCTGGCTGGTCCCTTTGCCTCCATGATCCTGGGAGATCTGGGAGCTGAGGTGATCAAAGTGGAGAGGCCAGGTGAGTCGGCGTCACCTGCCTCATAGTGCATTTCTGCCTGTGTGTGAGTGAGTGAAGGATTGTGGGAATTGTTGTGTGTTTTGTTGAACAGGTTCAGGCGATGACACCAGAGCCTGGGGTCCTCCGTTTGTCGGAGCAGAGAGCGCCTATTTCCTCAGCGTCAACCGAAACAAAAAGGTAAGTGTGTGTCCGAATGTGTAGTCAACACACACACACACACACACAGTAACACATGACTTCTTGTGTCAGACAGCGTAAAACATCAGAACATGACATTTCATTTTAGAGAGCCTTACTCGTGTATTTGATATGTTTTAGTTCAATAAGTACAAGTTTCCTCCTTCCTTCCAAGCAGCCGTTGGTTTCAGGTAATTTCTACCTGCAGAGACGTGAAACCTGCTGCAGAGAGATTACTGTCTGTGTCAGACTAAACAGTGTGAATGAATCCAGGATTTAAAGACATCAACTCATATTATCCATCTGCAGCGCTGCAAAACCAAAATCAAGCTTTGGTGTCAGTCCATGTTTGGTTATTGTTTGTCTTCTGGCTTTGAGTTTTCTAACTTGTGAATGCTTTATAAAATATCAGAAGTTTCCCACAAGCACTTGAATAAAGGCACATGAATATAAAATATATATACAGTACCAGTCAAAAGTTTGGACACACCTTCTCATTCAATGGTTTTTATTTATTTTAATTATTTTCTACATTGTAGGTTAATACTGAAGACATCAAAACTATGAAACAACACATATGGAATTATGTAGTAAACAAAAACGTGTTAAACAAATCAGAATATGTTTTATATTTTAGATTCTTTAAAGTAGCCCCCTTTTGCTTTGATGACAGCTTTGCACACTCTTGGCATTCTCTCAATCAGCTTCATGAGGTAGTCTCCTGGAATGGTTTTCCAACAGTCTTGAAGGACTTCCCAGAGGTGCTGAGCACTTGTTGGCTGCTTTTCCTTCACTCTGCGGTCCAACTCATCCCAAACCATCCAACTGGGTTTAGGTCGGGTGATTGTGGAGGCCAGGTCATCTGACGCAGCACTCCATCACTTTCCTTCTTGGTCAAATAGCCCTTACATAGCCTGGAGGTGTGTTTGGGGTCATTGTCTTGTTGCAAAAAAAAATGATGGTCCCAGTAAGCGCAAACCAGATGGGATGGCATGGCGCTGCAGAATGCTGTGGTAGCCATGCTGGTTAACTGTGCCTTGAAGTTTGAATAAATCACCAACAGTGTCACCAGCAAAGCACCCCCACACCATCACACCTCCTCCTCCATGCTTCACGGTGGGAACCACACATGCAGAAACCATCCACACACCTTCTCTGCGTCTCACAAAGACATGGTGGTTGAAACCAAAAATCTCAAATTTGGACTCATCAGACCAAAGTACAGATTTCCACGGGTCTAATGTCCATTCCTTGTGTTTCTTGGCCCAAACAATTCTCTTCTTCTTGTTGTTCATCCTCAGTAGTGGCTTCTTTGCAGCAATTCGACCATGAAGGCCTGATTCACGCAGTCTCCTCTGAACAGTTGTTGTTGAGATTTGTCTGCTACTTGAACTCTGTGAAGAATTTATGTGGGCTCTAATCTGAGGTGCTGTTAATTTGCGGTTTCTGAGGCTGGTAACTCTAATGGACTTATCCTCTGCAGCAGAGGTAACTCTTGGTCTTCCTTTCCTGGGGTGGTCCTCATGAGAGCCAGTTTCATCATAGCGTTTGATGGTTTTTGCGACTGCACTTGAGGATACGTTCAAAGTTCTTGAAATTTTCCAGATTGACTGACCTTCATGTCTTAAAGTAATGATGGACTGTCGTTTCTCTTTACTGAGTTGAGTGGTTCGTGCCATAATATGGATTACAACAGTAGTCAAATAGTGCTATCCACTGTGTACTAACCCTACCTCTGCACAACACAACTGATGGTCTCAAACTCATTAAGAAGGCAAGTAATTCCACAAATTGACTCTTGACAAGGCACACCTGTTAATTCAAAACCATTCCAAGAGACTACCTCATGAAGCTGACTGAGAGAATGCCAAGAGTGTGCAAAGCTGTCATCAAAGCAAAAGGGGGCTACTTTAAAGAATCTAAAATATAAAACATATTCTGATTTGTTTAACACTATTTTGTTTACTACATAATTCCATATGTGTTCTTTCATAGTTTTGATGTCTTCAGTATTAATCTACAATGTAGAAAATAATTAAAATAAATAAAAACCATTGAATGAGAAAGTGTGTCCAAACTTTTGACTGGTACTGTATTTTTAAAAAAGGTGTTGAAGCACCCAAACGCAGCCCCTACTCACATTTACTGCTCAATACCTCACTGCAAAAACACAAATCTGACAAGAAAATAAACCTGACGAGTGTTTCAAGTCTCTGCTGGTTCATTTTCATAGAAATGAAACCAAGAAGAAAGGAAATCAGTTTAAAAACTGACGCATGTGATTCATAATTAAGAGGATAAAACATGTAAAACCTCCTGTTTGGCTCTTGAACATCCTGTCAGTAATCACAGTGTCTGTCTGATGTTTTTCTCACAGTGGTAATATTGAGCCTCTGATGACGAATTGTCTGATTTCAGAGTATTGCTGTGGACCTGAAGCATCCCAGAGGAGCGAACATCATCCAGGAGGTACGACTCACAGCAGCAGCTTGTCCAGTGGTTTCATTCAGGGCTGGCTGGCATTTTCAATACTAATGTAGTATGAGTTGAGAATGAGTTACTCAGGTAACTTACTCTGAGAGATGTTTTTCTATAAACTCCTTTTTTCATTGATCAACTTTGTCAAATGTCAAAAGTTGCCAAACAGAATTCAAATAAGACAGTCTCAAACAAATGATGATTTTAAATGAGGAACTATCTGATCAAAGAATAAATCAGCATGATTGTGAATCTGAGCAGACATTTGATGTCAACTTTCAGTACCGGACGCTTTCTGATAACGCCGTGCTACGGACACTGCAAGTCATACACTATAAAAACACTGTAAACATGCGAATGCTGCTGTAGTGGAGGTGTTTTTTTTTGTGTATTTGAAGTCCATTATATTTACATGTTGTGTGTTTGTGTGTGTGTGTGTGTGTGTCAGCTTGCAGGAGTGTGTGACGTGCTGATAGAAAACTACCTACCAGGGAAACTTCATCAGATGGGTTTAGGATATGAGCAGCTGAGCAGAGTGAACCCACAACTCATCTACTGCTCCATATCAGGTAATGATTGACTGACGGACTGACTGACGGACTGACTGATGGACTGACTGACTGACTGACTGACTGATGGACTGACTGAGGAACTGACTGACTGTAACTAGGCGTGTGATCTTCATAGAAGACAGAGGTTTGTAAGCTGTTTCACTTCACTGAATCCTGTTTTTAGTTGTGTGTGAGGCTCGTTTAAAGGCCCATTAGGGTTAACGGGCTCCTCAGTGGGAAGTGGCTCTGCTGGCACAACTGCTGCGGTGTCTGGATAATCTGGAACGGCTGCACAGAGTCACACAGGAACAGGGAAAAGTGGAGTTTAATGGGAGAGTTGCTGTTCTGGTTGACTAATGTGCAGCGGATGGCAGAGAGTGGCAGACGTCACTGTACAGGCGGACTCACTCTGCACTCTGAACATTCAACATTTACTGATAATTAGTAGTTTTATGAACATTTTATTGTAGAACAATGTTGGATCAGCGGTGATTTCCCAGACTGGAAACTGATTCATCTTTCATCAGAGTCCTCACTGATTGAGGCTGAAATGTCTTTGTTGTCAATGTCAGTATATCGACGATAGTGGCATCTATTGCAGTCAGCTAAGCACCGTGGTGCATTCAAGTACACTCCTACATCTACATCTGAGAAATGATGAAATAAAGGCCTTAGAAGGTTTTAAAAGTCTTAAATTTAATGAACTTGTGTGTTAAATCTTGTGTCTTGGCTGCTGTAGGCTGTAATGTCTGTTATAAAAACTTTCTGTATGTGACTGCAGGCTGTCAGGAGACGTTCTCCACCTCTGAACTAACAGTGGGATTGAACACGTCTCCTGCAGTTCTCAGACTGAGCCACTAGATGGCGTAGGACTCCACAGTAACGACGGACCCTTTGAAAGGCCCACGTTTTCTCTTCAGAAAACAAATCTGTGCCCTGACGGCTCTGTTTCCTCTCTGCAGGCTGTGAAGCGAAGCCACTTTATACACTTAATAACAGCCAGCAGTGACACACAGCACGTTCTACCACTTATTTCACTTCACACTGTTTCATGTTGGATTTATTGAGGCTTCGACAGCGGGAGGTGCTGCCCAGGAAACACACATTTACCAGCTTTTTAACGTGAGGCCTCTGTGATGTGTGGTGTAGTGTTCTCCTCGTGTTTTCATGGGGTTTGTAGTTTGTAGCAGAAGTTCTTCATTTCCTGCAGATCAGCAGACTCCTTCTTCCCTCTCTGTTTTCATGAGTTTGTTTCTTTCTCTCCTAGCTCGTCTCTCCATCAGCTCTGTTCACTTAGTTTGCTTTATCTGTGTGAATAATAATAAACCAACACAGAACAATAAACGTGGGTCAGCGATGTTGTCTGATGGTTCTGGACCAGTACAAAGCCACATCAGGACAGTGACCTTAAGAGCTTACAACGCTAATAAAGTCCTGTCAGCGTCCATTACAGCCACAATATGAACAAACAACATCCTGATGATTTATCTGTTCTTGGAGCTGAAGATGTAAAGTTGCCCTGAGGGTGGCGCTAGAGGAGAGGTCATGTTGTTACCTAAATACTGTGGCCATGTTAGGACAGCTTGTAAGGCTCAGCTCTTCATTGTCAGACTTGACTCCACTTTCATCAGTCAAAATCTGTGCTGATAACACCGTCGGAGACTGTTTTCAGGGTGCAGAAGTTGCGAGAGATCCACGACTGGAGCGAACGATCGGGATTTTCAACGACAGCACGGTTCATTCCTCCTTCCTCGCTTGCAGAGGATCCAGCTCACCTACCTTCTCAGACAAGCGCTTCTTGTTTTTGGCTACATGTTTGAAAACTGTCGTATCATCTGGGAAAGCCCACAACAAAATCAAGACTCGTCTCAGAGCCACTTGAACTAGACAACCTGTCATGACAAAGAACTGGATACAGCGTCGGAGGCGGGGCCTCGTTCATTCCTATGAAAGCTGCTTAGCGGCGCATGAAGCCAAAAAATGTTCAACTTCCCGGGTATAAAATGACCCGGATCTCCCACATAGCTTCCGCATTGTGCAGCCCATAGAGCGAGCGCACTAGCGTTTCCTTTAGCCCCGTCTCCCAACCGCTCGGTCTCAGGCTCACTCACCTGAACCTCAGTGACTCTATAACTCTGGATTCAGCTGTTAGTGAAGTTTACAGCATCATGATTTAAATAAGGGCTGTTTAACTGTTCGTACTGGGAAGTTTGATGTACCTCAAAAAAATTATCCGCTGATTTACAGACGTCTCTTTCAAAATGTAAGTCTATGGGAGAAAGCCCACTTAAAAGTGAGTTTTTAAAGCTCAAACTTTCTTTTCTCTTTTTTCAAGTTCACCTGTTTTCTCTCTTTATACCTGTCTTCCTGTCTCTCTCTTCTTTCCTCACTTTTGTCTTTTAACTGCCTTTAAGTCTTTCCCCTCTTTCTCTGTTCCAGCTTTATCACTCCCACATTTTTGTTTCCCCTTCCCTCCTCCTCATCCTCCCATCCTTTAGGAAAAAAACTACATTACCCAGGAGGCCTCATTAAGCTGCAGCAGCTGGATGCAGTGGGCAGATTTACAGCCTGGTTTCATCCTGAGCTGTCTGAAACAGAGCAGGATGCTTCATGGATTGATGTCCTGATCCCCAAAACCTGTAATTCCTGTCAATTTGTAACAAAAGAAAAAAAAATCGGGACTTTTTTTAATGGACCAGAAATGAGATTTCATGATGGTTGAGTTTTTTGTTGGTCTCAGTTACAGCAGATATTCAACGTGTCTGTATACGTTTAAGTTTTTTACTAACAGATCATTTTACAAATCATCCATTAGTTCTTAGATTGATCTCTTTCCTTCCTGGCAGCTATTGGTTTTACTTCATTCCTATGAAAATCAACCTGCAGGGAGACGATCCATCACATTTATCCGTCCATCACCGGCGTATTTTAATGGATTGGTATTGGCTAAAATAAAGCAGATCAAAACTTGTCTGTCGTCTGTTTGTGTGTCTGAACTCGACCGGAGATCATCTGTGAGGGAAGAAGCTCCACTCTGTAACAACACCGTACAATCACAGTGTTTCTGTAAGTTCCAGCATCTCCAACAGAGTGAGATGTCTTCTCTTTAGCTGATTGCGTTACATCAGTTTCAAGAGTCACTTACTCCAAGTTAAACTTTCATGGATTTTGATTTAAACAAAAAAATTAAATAAATTGTATTCAAATGTCAAATGGATGAGTATGAAGCAGCAGCAAAGTGTTTTTGGGTGTCGTGATCTTGTGGGACCCTCTTCAGAGTATTCACAGACAGTTTCCTCTTCATAATGAGCAGACGAGTCGTCATGATCTGCTGAAACGGTCTACAAAAACTTTAAACAGTACAAACACTCAGTGTTATGACTGATGCTGAGGACTTTTTGGTGATTCACATGAAATCTGTGGAACATTTAGATGGTTTGGAATCCCAACAATATGATTTAGTAGTAAGTAAAAAGGAACCTTGTTGGGCGGCTGTATTGGATGTAGTTCTTGCTAATGTAGACAGACTTTAGACTGCGCCCATCTTTATGAAAGCTCTTTTGCGGCGCGTACTGCTAATGCTCAAGTTTAGTTTTACAGGTAATAGAGTTCTGCAGGGACGAGTCCTAAAACCCTGAAGTGAGTCAGCATGTTAGCTCCTCATGTTCCCTCGTCTGGAAGTCAGTGGGTTTCTTCAGTGGGTTTTTGGTTCCTGAAATAAGGTCTGTGGTTAACACAAGCGTTTTGTTCTGCGACATAAACTCCGTCAGTAAATCCTCCACTGGTGAGTTTTGAAGCTTTTACGTGTCTTAAAAAAGTCAGTTGCTAACAAGAGTCTAAATGAGACTCCAGAGGCTGTCGGGACATTAAACGTCATCACGCCGAACACAGAAACTCATCTACTCACTCGTCCTCCTTTACAGCCTCGTTGGGTTTATACTGCAAACTGTTCTAACTCAAACTTTCCCAAAGGCTTTTGTAGAAGAGGTCAGAGCTGGAAGCTCAGTGGTGGAGACGCTGAAGTCATGTGACCGTGGTGGAGCTGGTTTACAGCCTAACGTCAGCTTTTTACTGCTGGAGATTGACTTTACGCTTCAGACATCATAAAGTGGTGTTCATCTGTGAAGATCATCTTGCTGAACAAAACGTGTAAGAATCATGAACTAGTTTTCTGCAATAATCCAAAATCCAATCGAAACATCCCATTGGCTTTTAGTGGAGGGAACCAGGGCGACACTAACTTCCTGGTTGGACTACAGAAAGACCTCATCATCCCTGCAGCGCTCTATAGTGACACGTGTTTAAATACCAACTTCATTACACTGATTTCACTCCATCTTTGGAGCTCACTGCTCATCATTTCAGCCTTTTTCTCCAGTTTCTGTCTCAACATGTGATGCAGAGAGTTAAAGTCTGTGTAGGTTCATCCAGTCAGTGGGCTGGTTAATCATTTTAAAAGCATTTATGGGAATGTTTTTTGTTGATGTGAAATGAACAGAGTCTGGACTCTTTAGGAAATCAATCTGGTTGTTTCGTCAGAGCTACAGACTCAACATGCAGCTGGAATGTGGTTTTCCTGGAAGAGGCTGAGACGCTGAAAGGACGACAGTTTGATTCCCTGCTGTGTTTCCTTTCAGGTCAGAGAGAAACCAGCCCACTGGCACAGAGGCAATAATCTGTGTGTGTGCGTGTGTGTTCAGGTTATGGACAGACCGGCCCTCAGTCTCAGAGTCCAGGCTACGACTCAATCGCCTCCGCTGTGTCAGGGATGATGCACATCACCGGGCCAGAGGTCAGACTCTCGTCTGTGTTTTTAAGCCGCTAGAACAGCAAAATCAGTCCATCTGTCGATCCAACATGTTCCTCCAGAGGAGACCCCCCCCCCCAGTCCTCGCCTCCTATAATGCAATGTTTCTGCTGGCAGGATGGTGAGCCGGTGCGTCCAGGTGTTGCCATGACAGACTTGGCGACGGGGCTGTATGCACACGGAGCCGTCATGGCCGCCATGCTGCAACGGCAAAAGACAGGGAGGGGAGTTCACATCGACTGCAACCTGCTGTCTTCACAGGTAACAGCCGAGTGTGTGTGTGTGTGTGTGTAATAGTCCAAATCCCATATAAATAAAGTGAGAATGGCTGTGATGTGATCAAAAGTTTAAGCAACTAATCAGATCATGGTCCAGTCCATCCATCCATCCATCCATTTTCTATACCGCTTATCCTCTTAGAGGGTCGCGGGGGGGCTGGAGCCACCCCAGCTGACATTGGGCGAGAGGCGGGGTACACCCAGGAATGGTCCAGTCCATATATATATATATATATATATATATATATATATATATATATATATATAAAATAAAATTGGCTTTCATATTTAAACTCCAAAGGTATTATAATTCTTAAGTCAATCATTCAAAGTTCTCTTAAATCTCTTGTTCGTGCCACTGAAGAACAAATCTGTTCTGTGAGTGCTTCTTGCATGAGGCCCAATGTCAAGACTCAAGAAGTTAAAACTCACTCACTTTAAAAACAACATTAGAAAAATCTTTCTAAACTACACTGACGGTACAGAAACAAAATAATATGGTGCTGCTTGACAATTTGTACATAAAATGAACTGAAAATGTTAAATTTCTGTTTTTTTTTTCAGTCAAGATTGTCTTTGGAAACATTTCTGGACAAATGGGCATACAGTGTCTTTATTGTTTTTTTCTTGCAGTGCATTATGGGATTTATCTGCTTCAGAAACTTAACAGGAAGCCTAAGGTCCTACCTCAGGAAGACAGAAGTAAAAAACCCTAAAATGTCCCACTTTGTACCTAAAATGTCGCCTAAATAGGACATACTCATGTTAGTGCAGGAACATGTGCTGGTTTGCAGTGTTGTGTTCAGGACCTCCTGGTAAATTACAGTTCTGACACTGCCTGTCTGATTCCATCCATATCAATGAGGTGTCTTTGATGGGAGAGATAAGCAGAAGTGTCAGTGATGCTGTTTTAGTGGCTGCATGTGTGTGTGTATAATAACGAATCAGGAAAACTTATTTAAACAAGCCGTTGATTTATCCTGAAAAGTTTGAACAGAGTAATCAATATTTCTCTGAATGTTTTCCCCGTTTAAACAAGTCAAACGATACATTATCCTAAAACCACCAGGGGCTCTGAGACGGATGGGATCACACGTTGTTCTGGACTCTGAAGTATTCGAGACACCCAGGGTGCGTTTGATTTGTCGTGTCAGGACATGCTGCTTGTGTGACAGTGTTGCTTTTAAAAACATGTTTTATGTTTTATATATTCTCATTTTTCACCTTTTTCTCAGGGAAAGACGCTACGACACAAACCTTCTCAGCTCATTTCCAAACTTTATGGTCCTCCAGAGAGAAATTCAGTTTAGAATGAAACACATAGAAAAGACAGTTTCCTGTTGAAAATGCTGGCTGTTCATGTTTTTGACTTTATGCTTTCATAGTTGTGTTTTTACCTTTTTAACAACAGATCTTCATATTGGGTGAATTATGGAGAAGAAAGTTAAACAGTTTCCAAAAGTTTAAAAAAGATTAAAAAGTTCAGTAAAAATATAAAGAGTAGCAAAATTTGAATACATTCGCACAAAGATCCTGAACATTTCAAAGTAAAAGCATCATCTCAACCTTAAAAATACATAAAGGTTTAGAGCGCAAAACTACATAAAGAAAAATAATGTCATAAAATCAAATGAAAGGTAACACTTTGTTTTATGGGTCTCATTGTTTCCTTAAAATTTCCTAGAAAGGGAACTGATATTCATCGGTCAATAACTTTCCAATCAATTGCTCATGAAACCTCTTTCTTTCAGTCAGGGCACAGCAGAAATATAAGATTTGTGAGTGGTCACTTTACTTATAAAGGACCTGTCTAAAGTGTTTCACAATAACAAACAAAGCAACAGACATGAAGCTTCTCTACAGGCAAGTTTACAATTCAATAAATAGGAAGAAAAACAACAAGAAAATAAGGAAAATTAATGAATATTTACATTGGTTTAAATGGATCTCTGTCAAATGTTCCAGTCATTAAGATTTTAGCTGTTTTTATAAGGAAATCCCTCTAAACTCAGCACAACTACAGTAACTGAACTCTAATAACTGTCTCACAATATTGCCACTGTTGGCACCAAATGAAACAGTTCTTCTCCAGGAAACATTGGGGCTCATAAATAAAGTGTTACAAATTCAAACTGTATTAGATTTCATCGGCTAATGCAAACAGAAAAACAACAGTTAAGTAGGTAAATTAGCTTTTAGCATCACTTTAAGTTTTATTATTGAAATCAGTGATGAGGTGACAATGTAATTTATTGATAGATAGATAGATACTTGACTCCAACACAAACAAAAAGTGAAATGCAGGCTTTAATTGGTTTTCGAGGCTGCAAAGGTCTTGATCTCTGCAGTCAACTCCCAGGGCTGCTACACATAAAATACCCACAATCCACCTCTCCCCCCTCCCCATATCCCATGGTGCATTCCTGTATGAAGTGCTGCGACCACAGGCACGTCGACCACAGAGCAGTTCGACCGGGAGGGAGATGAACAATGAGAGCACACAGCCGCAGTGGATCTGAATCCATGTGGACGGGTTTAAGCTGAGTTTGGTTTGGTTGTCAGGGGAAATTTAATCATCAAAGTTCACAGTTGTATCTCTGAAAGCTGCCTGCAGGTCCTGAAAAAGCTGTAAACATCAGGAGAAGCTCCACACCAAAGGCTGAACAGTCATAAGTCTTAAGTTCAGCTTGAAACGTCTTTAAATTGTTGTGGTTTGTTGAGGAAATGGCTCAGTCATGCAGAAAAATACCAGCTTTTTGAAGATAAGAAACACTGCCAGACCAAGGAGAAGATGTTCTTCTTCCCTGAAGCCTTTCCTCTGGGAAAAGGAGAACATGAAATACCTCCATTAAAGCAGAACGTATATCCCACATTTCTACAACTAATTCCCCATTCTGTTCATCAGTCTCATGCTCACGCTCTCCTGTCCAGCTTTTGGAAGCAGTCAGAATGAATTTCTCGGACAGTTTCATGTTTTTTTAGACTCTTAACAGCCATGAGCAACTGCTGTCAGACTCTCTGTGTCTCTGCTGGAGCTTTGACCATTACAAGAAGCCCATTTATGTCCCTTTTGAGAGAGTCACTGATCTAGCAGCTAGGAGTGCCAGTACGTAGTCATAGCCCTGCGGTTTATCACGGTTAATGTTAGTGTTCATCAGCCCTAAATATCTTGTTAAGCTCTGAGTACAGCTCAGTTATCAGCTCAGGTCAGGAATAAATTTTGTTCATGAACAACGTTGTTTTTCTGCCAATGTTTATCATGCTTGCTAATGCTAATGCTACCAGCAGCTCTGTGTGAGAGGCACAAACTGGAGCTAGAATTCATCTGAACCAAACTTATAAATTTTGGTTACATTTTTGCTGATTGCTTACACACTGATAGTGAATGCTTTGACAAAAGCAACAAAATCTTAACTTTTGTAACCAAAAGCACCAAAAGTGCAAACACATTTGCTGCTTTGCACTTTGTTCGCACCCTTCTTGCTAAACGCTACACATTGTTTCTTACATTAGACACTTTGTTCAAGAACTAAATCTCTTGCAGTCATTGGGAAAACACTTCTGTTCAAAATGCAAAACACTTCTACACTAACTGAACACCAGTCAGTCTGAGCCTTAGCACCACAAGTAGGCCTCAGGTGAGCTCACCTGTTTTGTGAGAACTTTGCAAACATGGAGGCAGTGAGAGTGAGAGGAAGAGGGCGATGGCAAAGAATCACATTATGAGATTCCCAAAGACTCCCAGCCTTAATTTTTGTAACTGCCAGTCACAACCTAAATGACAATACACAGTTTTGACCCGTATGAATGTTTTCTGATCTGCCACCTCTATGGTTACTGTTTGGTTAGGTTTAGGCATAAAGTCACATGCTTTGTTGACCCGTCCCTTCACTCCAACCTCACCCCCGAAACGCGCCATTATTATGAAGCAGCACGAATGCAGTTGAATGATTTCTGACCATTGAACTTTTACCTACTTGCATGGACAAAAGGTAAAACTATAGCAACACTTGTAGGATTAGGAACGACTTTATTGTGAGGCCGACGTGTTTCGGCTCATGTTGTGTATTAAATCGTCTTTCTACCATTTGGACCTGCCAAGATGTTTTCACTGCTGTCTGTTTTCTCCTGTCATCGAGCGTCGACACACCGCCGCTCAGTTTGCGGATGCTCGTTTTCACCACATGAAAGAACTTTCACAGATTTATCCTCCGATTCTCTTGTAATCTCTTTTAGTCTCATGTCGGATTGAACATGAGGCTCCTGTCAGAGCTGGTTTAAAGCTGCCGTCTGGTGCCGCTGACTGACGCTCACTTTAATACGACTGCAGTTCCTTTGTGATGGTGATTCAAAGTCAGAGTTCCTTCACATGTGGTGTCACCGTCCTTTAGTCGGCCCAGCATTAGCTGTATATATCCTGTACAGCCTGTAGTTAGTGTGAGACGAGGTCCTGCTGTGGGTTTGAGAGTTTAAACAGAGAATAATATCCGTTTCCAAACAGAGCAGTGATTGACAGCACCACCCATCTGAGTGTCAGTCTGTCTCTGCTCCGTCATGTCAACATCCTTTTAAAGCGTTACGACCACCTCTGATCTTCTGCTGCTCCTCTTCTCTCTTCTAATCATACATTTCCCTTTCTTCATTTTCCTCTGCTTTCTTCTTTCTTCAACACAGACTCAGAAAATGTTAAGAAATGAACACGAATATGACATTAAAGTAACGTCGTCCTCCGCAGGCGTCTCCTGCTGTGATAAAACAAGAAACTGTTGCGCCTGACGCTCATTTTTCCCTCCCAGCGCTCCACGTCTTGACGTATTGATTGTCGGGCTGATGTTGTGCAGTCTGATTAAAGTTTATTGATAAATTACAAAAATCTTTCAGTCAAAAGGTTTTTTTTATTACATCTGGGCTGTTAGATTTGATCACCTGTGATGAATGAAGAAGTGGTGGAAGTCCTGGATTCAGATTACCACAAAAAGTTTGTTAAAACGTTTTTCTTTAGCCCTGCTAGCGTCGTCAGTCGTTCAGTTGGTCCACAGTGAAACGTCTCAGCAACTATTGGGTGGATTGTCCTGAAATTTGGGTCAGACATTAAATTTCCCCTCAAGATGAATTTATAACTTTAGTGATCCTCTGACTTTTCATCTGACGCCCTCATGTTTTGGTTAATCAGCAAATACCTGCAGAATACCTGCCTTACTGTAATGGTTTCCTTTCATACGTAAACTGGGAATTTATATTGTTGTTTGTATGAATTTATTTTTATTATGGAACGTAGTTTTATGTTGTTTTTATCAGTAACACTTCATCTTACAGGTCCGCAAATATCATGGTAAGTAGGTGATAATTAGCAAGTAACATGTTTGAAATTTCTTTTAAAGTTACACCCAAATTTATTGAAAATTACCCCAACATTATTTAATAATTATATTCCGCTATTTCCCAATAAGCAGGTTATAAGTATCTGGTAATGTCTCTAATACATTTACAGGAATATAATGCAAAGTTAATTTATAGGCATGATTACAAACACTTCTTTGAAATTACAGCTAAATATTTGTATAATTATGTTCCATTTCCCAGTAAACAGTTGATAATTAGCTGGTAATTTATTTTATATAGTTCTACCAAGTTAATTGATAGGCATAATTAGGCTCACATGCAAAATATTATATAACTTTGTAATTATGCCTACATTATTTTACATGGACATCATATCGTATAGGGGGTCAGTTTGTGGTTGACTGGAAGTGCTGTGCCGTCCATGTTTTTATGAATGAATAAATTGAACCGTTTTGAACTCTTGGTGTTTCTGGTGAAGTTTGTGGTGTCTGACTCACTACTGTGGAGAGTCGGTGTGGATCTGTGAACAGCTTCTGGCATGAATGAAATACTGAAGTCCGGTTTTCAGCAGCACTTTAGAGGCGTGAAACACCTGAGAAATGCTGCTGAAATAGAGACTGATGGTCTTAACTCAGAGTGGTCCTGCTCACTTGTTTTTCTTTGCTAGTGAACCCTAACACTGTAAGTAAAGAATAACACATATGTATGTTAGGAGTAGGTTTTTGTGTTTTTAATGAGGTGTTCCTGATGGCTGGTGCAGCCGCAGCGCTGCGATGAAAACAACAAAGGCTGGGGATTTGCTCGGAACAAGACTCAAGGTCCGATCCGTTCTCCAGGAGTCGTGGAAATCCATTCGCAGATTTTCAGCTGCTTGTAAATTCAGTGAAGGCTCGGGATGAAGGTGAGCCGCTGGTTCGCTTCCCGGCAGTTTTCAGCGTCAGGAGGAAAGAGAGCAGAGTTGTGGTTTTTTTGTTCCAGCGACGGGTTGAGTGCCGACCTCCAACAGCAGCGGGGAGGAACGAGACCGATGACAGCTCAGATTTAACACCACTCTCCCTCTTTGTCTCTCTCTCTGTCAGGTTTCCTGTCTCAGCCATATTGCTGCTAACTATCTGAATGCAGGGAAGGAGGCGAGGCGCTGGGGGACAGCCCACGAGAGCATCGTACCTTATCAGGTACGTCTCTCTTTCTGTCCCACGAACACACATTGGAGGTGTTTATGTCAAAGCAAGGACAAAGAACCCTGGAGGTGCTTGTCGTTTGTGTGTCTGAGCTAATTTAAGAGACGTAATTGAGCATCATATACTTCCATCATAATGTTCTAAGCTCTTATACACTCTAAACACAATGTTTATTACACATTTATGACTAGAAAAACTTGACACACGGTGCTGAGCTGCATCTCAAATGAATCTTCAGGTTCCCAGCTGTCCCATGATGTGTACCACTCCTATGTGGCATATACTGTTGACCTCCCCCTAAAGTAAAGAAGTTAAAAGTACAATATTTCTCTCTGAGATGCAGTGGAGTAGAAGTAGAAAGTAGCAGAAATACTCAAGTAAAGTACATGTACCTCAAAATTGTCCTTAAGCACAGTACTTGTGTAAATGTACTTAGTTACTTTCCAGCACAAAAAGGGAACTTTTAATGGCCAATATGGACCAGAGGAATGATAACAGCGAGCAGTAAATCTTTCAGTGTACTCGTGTGAGTATTGTTTTAAGAAAATGTCAACTTATCCTGTCCTGTGAGTCCTGTAAAAAAGTTACCATAAATGACAGAAAGATATTCATATTTTAAATATGATCATATTGTCATGTGACAGACTTTAACAATGGTTAAAGATGTCTGTATATCAGCAGACTGGGAAACAATTAGAACAAACTCTGCGCGGTTTGAGAGTCGTGGAACATTTTGGGAAAAGTCCTGAAAGTTGACGTCAGTCTTCAGGGGAATAAGAGAAAAGGAGGCGCTGGGAGTCACAGTCAGACACACAATTATAAAACAATTAGAGACGATTAGTGTCAGTCAGTTTGGATGTTTTAATGTTGGTGTGTCACACTGTTTCCTGTATGGAAATCCTTTCCTGTTCTCTCTCTCACTGTTCCCTCATTATCTCCTCATATATCTCCTTCATCCATCTCCCTCTCGCTTTTCTTTAGATCTTTGTTTTTGGATTAAACTCATTCAGAAGTCAGAGTGAAACAGCATTTTTTAATTAAACAGCATTGTTTAAATAAACAAATGACATTAGTCTGAGAAACTTCATCGTTCTGATAGTCTACCTCGAGTTTCCTGCTTTAGAAAATAAAATACAAAAGAATCATGGTAGTTTCTCTTTTTCTGATCACATTTTTAAGTTTATTGAAAACATAAGAGGCTCAAACAAAACGCATTTCTCTTCTCCCTCGGCGTATCTGCGGTGTCGTTAAAACGTGAATTATCTCCTTTCTGCACGGCACAAAACTCAAAGCACACAGCGGCGTCGGCTGCATATTTCACAATAAGAGCACGGAGACAAAACACGAATGAAACCTCAGGAAACACTGTCACTGTCACATGACCTCCTCTCATATTAGTAATGGACCACTTTTTGTGACGTTCATCAGGCTGAAACAAGCGATTTAGTTTGGTGAATCTGACTTTGAACACTCATACGAGCAAACCTCGCAGAAGGAAGTAAGAGGGGTTTGAGATAAGAATAGAAAAATCTTCTTGCATGAGGCCGTTGTTCTGGTTTCTTCCATATCTAATACATATTTAAGTCGGCAAACTCAGTTCAATAAAATCAAATCTGTAATGTTCAATAAATAGAAAAAAACACAAGGTTCTTAACATTCAGAGCCATGTTTTGTATCAGACCTGAGTCGTCAGTCTGCTTCACATTACGGACTCTGAGCCTGAGGTAACTGAGATGTTACTGTGTTGTGGTGGAGGTTCGTAACTCACATGTGGACATTAAACCATCACACACACACACACACACACACACACACAGATAAAGTGTCAGCTCCTCCTGATGTTTTGCTCCATCTGCTCGGCGTGAACGCGGCGGCAGCGGCGGTTCGATTCTTGTGGTCGTCGTCTCTCACCAGCTGAAGCGTTATTGTCCGACGCTTGGATCTAATCCTCGTGTGAATCGCCTTACCCACAATGCCACGCTCCCTCCCCTGCCTCCCCCCGGGCGCCGGAGATGAAAGCGGAGCCGACTGGTTCTTTGGAGATCATGACAGTTGAAACAACAGAATTATTGGTGTATTGCGGTTGCGGCTTCGCGAGGAAGATATTAGAGCTGAAGAAGTCATCCGTCCCCGCCGACACTTTTCAAGTTCACATCTGATTTCTGAGATGGGTCAATTCAAATCTCCCAAAACTGAGACATCCACCGTGTCAAAGAGGAGACACATGAGAGGATCTCTGCAGTCAGGAAGGAAAAGTTGAACATGGATACAAAAAGTAACATACAAGTTAATCTGTCTGCTAACAGAATACAGTAATACTTCAGATCATTTAATCAGAAACAAGAGAGATTCGCACAAACGTCCAAATGGAAAATAAACTCATATTTATTAAAGAAATGTTTAATAAAAAAATGGATTATGTCTGTACATTATATCTTTAATAATGATGGTAAGATAATGTCATAAAGACAATTGACTTCAGTGGAGGACTATAATTGATTCTTGGCCTTACCACAAAAACGCACTTAGACGTCAAATCATTAAAGAAACTAATGATATGTGGACCTTTTTATATTAAAGACTATAAAGATAAAGAAGACATGTATTTTATTGTTCAAACTGGCAAAGGTGTGTTGGTCCACAGCATTCAGTTTAAATGATACAGACTCCCAGAAACTGTACATTTAAACTACAATACAGCAGCTTGTTTCGCCACCTGATTACAAGTTAGTGAGTGTAAAATCAACACTGAGTGCTACGCTTAGTTTGACACTAAACAACAAGCTGTTGTGTTGCACCGCTTCTTCTTACACTTCAAGTGAAGTCGACCGTAATGAAAACACAGAGAGGACGTTTCATCAACTGACTGCTGACGACAAGTGAAAGACTGGTGCCCAATTCAGACCAAAGACTCGGAAGTTCAAACTTGCAACTTCTTGCAATGTGCCTGTCTGAAGCTGAACGCTCTGAAGCTGATTGGCTGTTGAAACAGGTGACGTGCCTTACGTTCTAAAACCAGCCGCTGGTGACTTGACGAGCTGAGTCGCAGACGACGCCATCGGCCGGCTTTAGTCGAGCTGAGACGGGCCGGTTCACACCGCAGCAACTTTTCCCTGCAACGTTCTAAAATGGTTTTGTCTCAAATCTTTGGTGAACTGACCTTTACAATAAAAAATAAACATCGGCTATCGTCTGACGAAGATTTTGCCTCTGGGGGCACCGGCCAATGTTTTGGGGCTTCCGGTGTAGCCAGCAGGCCAAGACTTCATCTTCCGTGCACCGGTCATTGTTTACAGTCCAGATTAGTAATCTATGATGGGTTTCACAGCACAGGTGGGTTATGAAGGTGCATTAGTCATTATTTTGCCAGTAAGGTGGCAGGAGATCTCCACAACAAGCTGACAGACGCACAGCTCTTATATATTATCAGCTTATAAAGTAGTTCTGTCCAACATGATCAATCAACTGCTTGTTTCCACCTCCAGCAATTACAGAGCAACATGATCCTTCATGTGGCGTCGTGTTTGTGTCACCTGATTAAGTCCAGTGTTCCCTCTCTGTTAGCTCTGTTTTTGAGGGAAATATCTGGCTCTTTAGCTGCTAAATGCTCCACTATGTTCCCCAGCTCGTCTCTAACTGTGTCTGTCTGCTGTTTGCTGCTCAGCAGGTAGTGGACACTGGCTTTATCAGAAACACTGAGGCTGAACCAGACAGGAAGTGTGCCGCAAAACCAAAACTAGGGAGTTCAAAGAGGCTGAAAAGCTCCATAGCGCTGCAGAATTGGAGCTTCAGGTCTTTGATAGTCTTGTTGGGGGTCGATGTGGTTTGGATTTGACCTGCAGCCAGCAGGGGGCAAGAGTTGGCCCGCTGCAACCAGGCCGCACCGCCTGCCCTCTCTTAGGACAGTTTGGGGTTTTGTGGGTGAACGTCTCCCGTCGTAGTCTCCCTGTGGACTGCGTTATCCACAACTCCCTGAGGCTGGGGATGAAAGAGAGGCAGCGGTGAGAGCTGAGCACAGAGTGCAGTGTGACTAAAGGGTTAGTGGTCTGAATACACACATACAGCAGTGGGATGTGGTCGCTGGTGTGTGTGTGCGCGTGTTTAATTGTGATGTAAGACAGCAGTGCTCGTCCTTCTTTCATGTGGCGACGAGTTTTTATCACAAGCGATTGTGAGATGGAAAGCGGAAGAGGAGAAAGTACAGAGAGGGGAAGCTGGCCTTTTAAACAGGTCTCCTCAGGCGTGCTTCAGCTTATTAAACTTATTTTAAAACTCATCTGGGACTCGGATGAACCTCCCTCCTATCACCCCCAACGTTCAGATCCTCCTGTTTGATTAGAGTCAATTTCATATCTACCTGCTGGGAAGAAGCAGCTTAATAAAACTGATTATAATCCCCAAAGTTAACAACGTAAAGTCAGCGTCTCTGCTCCCTCTTCACTTCCCGCTGCTGCTTGTACAAGTACAGCAGGACATGAAGGCCATAGGTGTAATTACTGGGGTGGGCATTCAGTGACCAGAATCACTGATATCAATAGTGATAATTTTGATTATAAAGTGTCTAATGTGCTATGGCAGTTGTAGGCAAATAGCGGTCCCTCTCATAGTTTGCACCAAAAACTTTTGCATAAATCTACTGTTGGTAACAATATAAGTAACAGGCATGTGTAATAAACACGACCCTGTAACAACTAATATAATCAATGACTTGTGTAGCAGTCAAACAGTATTTTCATTCAACCAAAAAAGAGAGTTTGAATAACCCATCAGTTACATTTCAAGTCTCATAGTGCAACACAAAGCATACGTTTGTGGATTTGAGTTAGAGCCGAAACGTCGATTAATTGATTAGTTAATTCTCAGAAAATGATTTTGCACATATCTTGTTAATCGAAGAATCATTTTAGTAGGAAAACAGCTCCGTGAACCGAAAATCTTTGGGTCAAGAAAGTATCTGCAAAACAAGTTACAATCATGTTTTCAATCGATTGACGAGCATCTGAAAAAATCTGGTCTTTTCTCTCTCTCTGATCTCGAGAAGTTCATTCATGCTTTTATATCATCTCGGTTAGATCATTGTATTCAGCTGGTTCAAAACGCAGCCGCTCGGCTTTTAACAAATAGAAGACAAGATCACATCAGCATGTTTTAGCCTCTTTATTGGTGTTGTTTTGATCTCATATTGTTGTTGGCTATTTTATTCCGTTTTATTTTTCTGTTGTTTTTTAAAATTGTCTGATTTTATTTGCCTCATTGCAGTCTTGAAATGTTTTAATCTGGAGCTCCTGTTGTCCACTACCTCCCACAGCACCAACGAGGGGGTTTTAGTAGTCGAATACTCAAGTATAAATATTCAGAACAAGAAGGTTGTGTCTGTGTGACTCTGTTCCTGTAATAAATAATAAAAACAGAAATATGTATCATAAATTCTGTCCCTTAAAAATTCATAAAATCAAACCCCCATATTTCTGTTTCTTTCTTTCCTTGTTATCTTTCATGCATTTAATGTGTGTCTTTCATGTGTGGCAGTAAGGCAACAGAAATATGGAATCATAGGGGTCGTGGATTTATTAGCCGTTTCTGTCCCCTGTCTTTACACCCCGTTGTGGGTCTGAATGTGTCTGAAAGCTGTCGTCTCCGTCTCGTCTCTGTTTCAGGGCTTCAAAACCAAAGACGGACACGTTGTCGTGGCTGCAGGCAACGACCAACAGTTTGTCAGAGTCTGTCAAGTGAGTCACTCTACAACCGCACACATTGTTGTTATTATTTTACAGTTGAATATTGTGATCAGCACTTATATACACACGAACACATGACTGTAGATATAAATATATACATAAAGCGCTACACGGGGAACAGACACTGAAAAGCTGTATTTTTTAAAGTGTCACCACGACTGTTCAGTGCAACAGGTGGGGAGTATTTGATACTCAAAAGATGGATTTTCAGTGGAGTATTCCCCAAGTTTGGAGGGTTTCTTCTAAAGATCTCCAGCTCTGACAGACAAAGAAGATTTCCTGTAATATGAAATATTAAACTCTGTTGTTGTTTGTGTGTTTGCAGGTTCTGGAGCTGATGGAGCTCACAGACGAACCAAAATACAAAACCAACAAGCTGAGGGTCCAAAACCGCAAAAAACTGCTGCACACACTGTCACAGAGGTACACACACACACCTGTTATTTGTTGGCCTGATGCTGAACTACATTGTACACTGACGTGGTGGTTCATCCTCTGCATGGTCTGATTTGTTGTCATGGTGACATCCCTGTGAGGCAGTTGCCTGACTTTAATCTTTAATGTTTTCCATTGTAAACTAAAGACTTCTGTTACGGGAGAACAGAAAACTCAGTATCAGTACTTCTTTCCACCGAGTCCTGCGTACTTAGATAAAAAACTAACAATTAAACCAAATAATCCTTTAACACGTCTCCTTTCACAGGTTTTGGTGTCATGATTATCTGTCTTCATACTTAAATTACTTAAAGCGACTATAATAGAAATTTTTATAATAACAGTGTATGAACTGACAGGCTGACTGTGTGTTGGTGTCTGATCGATCAGCTGAATCTTTCTAGTGAGTTTCAGCTCCTTGTTTATCTGTCCTGGTTCCCTCTTAGCCTTTCAGAGAGTTGCTTTCAGAATAAAAGCTGTAAAAAGCCGACTGTCCACTACCTGCTCAGCAGCAAACAGCAGACAGACACAGTTAGAGACCAGCTGGTGAACATAGTGGAGCATTTAGCAGCTAAAGAGACAGATAATCCCTCAAAAACAGCTAACAGAGGGAACACTGGACACAAACACCGCTCCACATGAAGCATCATGTTGCTCTGTGACGGCTGGATGTGGAAATAAACAGCTGTTTGATCACAAGTTCAACACATCAACTTAGAAAGTGACAATATGTGAATGTTGAGTTTGTTTCTGCTGAAAACTAGTGGACAGAAACCTCAGCTACTGGATAGCTGTGTGTGTGTGTGTGTGTGTGTGTGTGTGTGTGTGTGTGTGTGTGTGTGTGTTTCCCTGAGGCTGCTGCAAGTTAACTGCACACACGCACACACACACACACACGTAGCAGATTCTCCGTTGTGTGTGTGAATAGTTTCTCTGTCTGAATAAAATGGAGATGAGGAAACACCTCTGACCTGAAGTCTGTGTGTGTGTGTGTGTGCCCAACACACACACACACACACACACATTTATTATCTTACTCGATGAAACTTTGGCAGGAGCCTCACTGCTGACTGCAGGGTTTGAACCTGTGACCTTTGACTTACAGGACGCTCTGTCCAAACATTATCCAGCAAGAAAAAACATTTAAAAAGCTGTTTTCTTTAAACTATCCTTTTGGCACGACCATATTCAGAGAAAGGATTGCCAAAGCCAAGAATACTGATATAAACTCATAGTATATTCAGAACTTCATTAAGTAAGAAGTAAAAATACACGTGTGTCATATTTAACACTTCAGAAACGCTGCTGCTGGTGGTTGTTGTTAATAAAAGTGTGTGTGAGTGTGTAATATGATAATTATATGAATACTGTATTATTATATTATTATTTCTAATTATAGTAATTAACTTCTGATCATTCCTCTCTGTCAGGTTTCTGCAGGAGAAGACAGCTGATTGGCTGAAGAGGTTTGAAGGCTCAGGTGTTCCCGTTGGACCAATCAACAGCATCCAGGAAGTCTTCTCTGATCCACAGGTCAGTCAGCCAGGGTCTGCATGCACACACACACACACACACACACACACACACATGCTGTGTGGTCAGTATATGGATCGTGTGATTTGCATGAAGTGCAGCTCTGATAGCGAGGCTCTTTAAAGTGTGTCTGGAACAGACGGAGCGCAACAGGAAGTTTTCGGCTGCTGAACTGTGAAGGTCGTTTGAAGAGAAGAAACTTTTGGGACTGCAAGTGTGTATTGATCCCGCAAGAGGAAATATTCAATAGATTGATACTGTCCTCTCAAGAAAAATATAGAAAGAAGAGAAAGTAATGACAAATCAGTGTGGGATATTTTTGGTAAAACTTTCAGACTTGCAGGGTTCGTACGAAGTCTTGAAAGTTTGGAAAATGCTCAATTTTAACTGTTGTGTTTTCAAGGTTAGGAATATGCTTGAATTCGAATATACTCCTTGAAAAATGCTTGATTTTTAACATAATCTGGTGTTTCATCATTGACACAATCACTCATGGAAAGCAAAAGTCTTTTAATATTTCAAATGAAACAATCCGTCTTCAAATTTGTTTGTTGTCTCCTGGCAACAAATAAATTTGTAGTAACAATTTAGATGTGATGATAAAGGCTTTGAGAGTCTGGAAATTTTTGGTTTAGGTACCTTGAAAGTGCTTGAAAAGTGCTTGAATTTTACTCTTAAAAAGCTGTTCAAACCCTGGACTTGGTTATTTTTATAAATAGAATTTAGAACATTTACAGAATAAATGTAAAATAGTGAAAACCAACAGGTTGGTTTAAATTTTAAATACATTAAAAAAAGGCACAGTTTCCAGCAGCAGTCTGTGGTGAAGAATCATCTGCAGCAGCTATTTGTTTAAATTTTATTTCTCTCCCATATTTTGCGCCTCTGTTGCAGGAGATCAGACATGCAGTTTTCAGCGGTACTACTTTTCTTCCATTTCACCATCAAAAATGTTGATGCAGTCCTTCAGGAAATAAACAAACTAACACAATTTGACTGTTTATGTCTGAGAAAGGGCTGCAAATCCTCAGTAAACACTCCCCCTCCCCCTCCCCCCAAAATAATCCCTTGATGGGTAAATGTGTCCTGGTGTAACAGCCTGCACACACAGAGGACTTTAGCTCTGGTTATTCACATCCTGCAGGAGCTTTTTGCATTGGTCCACTTCAGGTGATGGATTTACCACATCAACACACACCTGGTCACATGATCAGCACTTCATGAGTAGATGAGGATCACCTGAATGCATCATTACACAGCTGAGTGACCTCTGAGTGTGTGAACAGTTTCTGACAGACCTCGTGGGCTCGTCGTGATGTGTCCAGTCTAAAAATTAGCCTGAAGTGGGACACAGCTGTGGTCTCCTGGTTAAAGGATGCACCTGAAGTGAAACCAGACCATCTGCTGGTGTGTGTGTGTGTGTGTGTGTGTGTGTGTGTGTGTGTGTGTATGTGTTCCAGTGTCCTGGCTGCTAATCAGACTGTCCCTCCATATAGAGTAAAAACACATTAGTCACTGCTCACAGATTACACAACTCAGCATGTTACAATAACACACTGCTCCAGGCCTCATTACTGTGTGTGTGTTGAGAACAAAGCAACAGGACATATGGCCTGTGTGTGTGTGTGTGTGTGTGTGTAGAAGTAATTGAAACACGAATGAAATGAATCACATAGCGAGCCTCTGTTTGTTTCAGTGTCTCTCTTCTCTCTGTCCTCTTCTGTCTCTAAAATAAAAACAAACACCTTGATTAGCGGGCGAGCTAGTCAGCCAGTTATCTGCCTTTATCCAATCAAATGTGAGAATCAGCCGGCTGCCCCGGGCGGTGTCCTCAGCTCCGCCTCCTCCCAACGAGTCCCATTTGTTTTCATCACCGGTTGGTTGTGGTTGACTGACACATCATCTGTCGGATGTGGGTGTGTTTTACACGAGACAGACTCTCCCTCAGTGTTCCATCAGTGTAGATAATTTCCAGCTTTTGTCACGTTAACATTCATTTTACAGACTTTAACTGGTGGAAGAGACTCTTTGGCCCCATTTCCACTTGCCATTTAAAGAGTCTCTAATCAGATCAAATCCAGATGAGATTAAAGACACTTTCATTTACACTCAGTCACATATCTGTCCCTGGTGGTCAGATCACGAATCTGATTACAATCATGCAAATCAGGGTCGGCCCTCCTCCAGTCCAGAAGGAGGTGCTGATGCACCTGAAACTGTTTGACAAAAACACCAGAAGAAGAACTTCTGCACTTAAGCAGTTTAGTTGCAACAATAATTGTTTAGCTATTGTTAGCTAACAGCTATCCATAAGCTAACAAACATGAATGAATCGTATTTAGAAACTGCGTGCGAGACAAGTTTTTTTACCCACGCCAAGACTCAACGAGAAAATCAAAAGATGATGTGCTTTGATTTTACTGTTGCTGGCTAACAGACACTGACCGGAGTGTAGAACAGCAACGCTAATGTTAGCATGTGTATCATGTACAACATGGACAAACATGTGACTCCTGTCCTTCCTCTCTGCCTGCTGTCCCTGAATGTTCTGTGGCTTTGAACAAGTTTTATTTGAATGTGTGTTTTGAGGACAACAGCTCCCATCACCACCTGGCACGGCACTGTCATATAAAAGCTATGACTCAGTGTGTGTGTGTGTGTGTGCCAGACCAGCCCATCTGCCTCTATAATCCTGCCGCACCAACTTGTTTTCAACTAAGTTTGGACACACTCTCCACTCTGCTCACTCACACCTGCGAGTGCTGACTGATGCTACAGATGTTTCCACACATCTGGTGCTAACAGAGAGACTGCTGCTGAACTTTGGTAATTTGAATCATCAGTCGATTCATGTTGTCAGTCAAAACGTCGGACTTTCACCCTTGTTTCTGCACTCAGCTCTGGTGCTGAATGCTAGCCCAGTCAGCTAAACTACTCATGAACCAGACCAGACGGTGGTACTGCTTCCTCTCCTGTGATCCAGTGTGTGGTGCAGAGAGGTGCTCTGTAGTGAGTTATGACGTTGTTACTGAACTACGACCTGGACGCACACTTTTCATTTGTTTGACTGTGGAAATTTGAAGTTTTCACATCACAGATGATAGTCATGTTAGATGTCAGTGAAGTGAAGACGTCTGGAACAACTTTTCCGTCTGTATATGATATGGTCTTCATGCGTTCACTCGCTTCTGAGGAACTGAGACCTAAGTCGGACCGGGTCCAAATCATACTCAGTCCAATAGGGTTGCGTAGAGTCTTGTTTTACTACCATGGGCACCTATATGTACCCAATGTACCTAAGTGGATCTGAATGGATCTGAGTGTGCTCTGTATCAGCTCTGATCATGTGTGTTACAAGAGTAGCGAAGCAGGCACATGATGGCGATTGGAGCAGAGTAAAGTTAGCAGTAAAGCTGTGACTGTACAGTTTAGGCTACAGTTAGTCAGTAAAGACCCAAACTGAGGTACCGTGTCTTGCTTTTCAACTGCAGAGTGAAGTGAAGGCGGTTATCCCCGATGTTAGCATAAACCTCGGCCCTGGAGCAGAAAACAAATGCTGTGTTTCAATCAGGATACTTCCGTTAGTACACTTCCATGTAGTACATGTGTACACTATGTACTTGTTTGCGTGGTGCGTGAATTTTGACAGGGTAGTGTTGTCTCACATCGAAGACAGCTGTTGTGCACTTACCGGAAATGACCGTCACGACAGTTGACCTCTTCTTCTTCTTCTTGATTTCTGCATAATCACCAACATTTGACCACGATTGTTGTCCAACCAAATATCTGCCGGCTTGTTTGCTCACTTGACTTCAATTCAGTTTTAATAAAAATGAATAAAAACGAACGTGCTTTTACTTTTAGTGCAGTGTTCACCGTAACAATCACAACCGCGGCCGCCATTTTCATAAGTTGGTGGTTCGTCCCCTTCTGCTACATAGCCAAGAAGGAGACCATTGAGGGTGAGAGGTGTGCAGCAAAGTGGTTGTAATGTTACTCCTTAAATGATTATAGAAAAAGTAAAAACAGACTTTTCACAGTATTTCTAAACCTTGGCTCCAGTTCTGCAGCAGGTCGTGTTGGCTCTGTTGATGATCACTAATGTGAACAGATGACCCAGATTTTCTCTTTAAATTGACACTAACATCAGTTTTTAAACAACTCAGGCTGAGTGAACCAGATTTCCCTCCCTGATGATGAAAATGTAAACCTCACGATTCACATGAGATCATCCTCCGTAAACCACATGCTCTTTAAACCTCTACTTCACTGCTGCTGGACTCAACTCCAGGTCGAATACCTTGCTCAAGTGCACCTCGCCTGATACAAGAGTGCTGACAGCAGCTCTTCATTGTATTTATTTTGTTCCCATAATTGCTTGCATCTCTCTGGCAGTAAATGTTTCCCACATGATGGCTGCAATTAACAGAAAAAAATGCTCTCTGAGCATAAATTCAGGCTTCTGCTCAAACCCAGATTATCAACTCAACAGACTGAGTTTCCTTCACATCTTTCTCCTCTGTTTATACTGAGCATGCTGGGAAATAATAGCTACTTCAGTGTTTCACTCGGCATGCATTCATTAGCATCCATTCAGAGGCAGTAAACACATCGAACCACATCAGATCTCATGTTTCACAGACAGATCACATAGAAGTTATCTGAAGGGAGCTGCATCACTGGGTTTATTTGTTCTACATGATGTTTTAAACAGAATAAATGCCCAATTATTTTGTTTATGATCTTTGTTCTGGATTAGATTTCTGGACGATATATCTAATCAGTTTTCTACAGCAGCTTACTGCAAATTCTGGGATGTCCTTGAATGCACCATCAAGGAAACCTTTGATTTAAAACGATCTCTGCTTGCAACTTCGTCATTCCTACATGACAGTACATGAAGTTTAAGATAAAGTTGTATAGAGGTGAACTGAAATCAATTGTTTCCTTAAAGGATAGAAATCTTAAAAACTGATGATGTGATTTGGAAAATGCTCAACAAAAGGTAAAGATTTCCCAGTTTGCAGTTAATGAGCTGAAACATGTAAAAGCAGCGGTTTGTCCATTTAGTGCCATCCTGTCTGGTTAGTGTGTGCCGGTGTGGAGCTGCAGGTTTCTTCCACACAGCAGCTCTGAAGAGAAGCTGCTGCTAATCAGGACGGTAGGAGGTCACCACTCAAAACCGAAATCTGGAAGTCATTTAGAGGAACGCCACTCCTCTCTCTCTCTTCACTCTTGGCTTAGGGTCTCTCTATCTCTGCATCCTGTTTGGCTCTCTCTCTCTCATCTGTCTTACCATTTCTTTGTTTCTCCCCTGTCTTGCTGTCAGTGTCTTTTGCTTCAGTTTTAAAGTTAGAGTTGGAGTTGCTGCTTCCAGAAGTATCTTTCCTGACTGTAAATTTTAAAGTTTTCCTTAAATGATCTCTTCACTGTTCCTCAACACAGAATCCCAGAAGTCTCCTGGATAATGTAACAATGGTATAGGTTTATTTTCTGACCATCAGTTTGAATTATTTCAGCTGACAAATTAGGTTGTTTTTTTTTCGTCAGTTTGGTGGACAGTTCTCAATACTACAATACCCATGAGCCTCAGCTGCCGTGGCTATAGAGAAGAAGCAAGTATTTTGACATGCCAACTTATAGAGTTATAGAGTTGTTAGGGCAATTCTCACTCACTCAATACAGGTGGTATTGATCATGTTGAAACGGCGAGTTTGTGCAGAGATTTGATTGATGAATCTGACTTGGAACAATTGTTCAAGCTTGACAAACTTGACAGAAAAAAGTAAGACTATGAGACATTACTTCTGAAGCCCTGGACGCCTAAAATAAGTCCTCTTTCTTTGCAATTCAGTTTTTCTTCATCTTTTTCTCACTTTCCAGTTTTTTTTTCTCCATGTTGCGCCTCTCTGTTTTCAGCTATACCACATTTATTGTACTTTTATTCCACTTTTCCACTGTTTTGTCTGTCTCGTGTCTTATTTACACTCACATTTTCACATCGCAGTCATTTTTACCTTTTCACTGTTTCCTGTCTCTCTGTCCTCTTGTTGCTCACTTTCTGTCTCTCTCAGGAGTTCAGCAGTAACCGACCTTGTTTTTACGATTACAAGTCCTCCGGCTATGTATCTGTCGTGTCGTCTGGGCAGCGGCCAGGTCCTGCAGAAAATATCCAGCTAAATATGGCTTTAATATTCTGACTACTGGAGGTGCGCTTGATTTATCCCAGCTGAAACCTAAACAGCCTCTGAAGTGGATACCTACCATGTAAGATCAGATAAATCAGTCACTCTTCATGCTCAAACCACCCACTTCTGGCAGCGCTATTGTCTTGCTCTGCACTTAGCTAAACAGGGAATCATAGAATTTAACCTCCAACCCTGTCGATGTGCTCTGAACTACACAGGAAAGCTGGGAATTGAAACCTTAACACTGGTATTGGTACTGCCTTACTCTTAGGCCTAAACAGGAAATGAAACCCAACGTCTTATTTTTTACATTTGTACTTTTGTGAAGCACTTTGTGATCTTGCTCTGTGAAAGGTGCTATACTAAATAAACTTTACTTACTTACTTACTTACATTTGCAATGTTAGTGCCTTGCTCTAAACTGGCTAAACAGGGACACAGGGAATTGAACCACCAACAATGGCACTACTAGTTACTCATTCTAATGTCACTGCCTTGCAGTACCGTGGCAGTTTCAGTGCCTTGCTTTTGTGAAATGACTGTTAATGCTGGGAGTTCTACATTCGTTTTCTGGAGAATTGAACCACTAATCCTGGCCTTGCTCTAGAGAAGTTAAGCTCTTACCGTGGCAGAGTTAGCACCTTTTTTTGGGGAATTTAACTCTAAAACCTGGTGGTGTTAGTGCCTAGTTAAATAGAAAATTTAACTCAACTTTTGCAGTGTTTGTGCCTTGCTCTTGTTCCTGGTGGACTAAACAGGGTCTCAGGGAGTTGGACCCCCAACTCTAGCAGTACTAGTACCTTTGTTGGTGCCTTGGTCAAGCAAATTTAACCTCTTATCCTGACAGTTTGGTAACCTTGCTTTTGTGAAATGATCTGTTAATGCTCGAAATGTTGGCTTCTTTTTCTTGAGGATTTAACCTCTAATCCTGGCTGTATTAGTGCCTTGCTCTTGGGAACTAAAGGTCTTACCATTGCTGTGTTAGTGCCTTTTTCTTGGGAATTCAACCTAGTGGGGTTAGTGCCTTGTTATATGGGTAGGCCTAAACAGAAAATAGGATTCAAACCATTAAAGCTGGAAGTGTTAAGTGCTCTTTCATGGGAATTGAACACGTAACTCTGGCAGATTTGGTGTCTTTACAGGAACCCCAGAGTTTTTACTTTTAGTCATCTTTAGATCACTTTATATCTTTGTTTGGACACCAGCTCAAATAACCTTTATTACTGGCTGGAAACTGTCAAATAAAACAGAAACACCATAAAAATTATGCTGCAGAAGACGTCAGTCCCCACTCCCAGGTCATGAGGATCTCACACTGTCTACTGGATAGCAAAGCCTCCTGTCACATTCTTGGGAAACGCTCTCTTCCATACGGGCTGGATTGAAGGTCAGGTCGGGGGATTGAAGGTGTGAGGACAGACATAACGCTTCCTCCGAGGTCACTGGGATCAAACCTTCAGTATCTCCAGAGATCCAGGCTGTTCTCCAAGCTGTCAAACATACACATAGAGGTAATAGGAAGATACAATGCAGTACTTTAACGTCAGATTTTGTCCATATTTATCAAGCGAGACGGTATTTATGTCTCTGAGATGGATGGTGGGATGGATCAGACCATGGAAAGGTTCTACTAGTCTGGAGGTGTCTTTTAAAATCTTGAAACCCTTTTGTACCTGATATGATCTAGTTTTCCTCAGAGATCCACATTCAAAGAGATTCAGGGGAATAATCTGTCTATACTGAGTGGATGGATGGGTGAATGTGAGGTATGGGGAGAGGTGGAAAATCTGTGAATCTTTGAATGTAAAGTATTATTAAGCAGTGAAGGCCACTTATATTAAAGAAACTCAACAGACAAATGTAATTTAGTTGTTTGGTACATATTTCTCCTTTTTGTTAATAACTGTAGACAAGGTCACATCAGATTATATTGTGCCTCAGCACATCACGTTATGTCGCGTCGTGTCCATTTGTCACTGCACAACATGTAGTGACAAGTGTATACCTAGGCAAATTTAGACATCATGTAATGTCACGCTGGCTCATGCCATGTGGCGCGTCATATAGATAAACTGCCAAATGCAACGTCACACCATGTCACGCAGTCATGTCATTTCATTTTATGTAGATAACTGGCCAAATGCAGATGTTAAAACAGGTCACAACACGTAATGAGAAGTGGATAACTGGCCAAATATAGGTGTCATGTCACATCATGTCAAATCATGCCACGTACAAGTATTTCCGGAAGTGCCAGTGGTGTTTGAAAGCATAAATTCTAAACCTTCCCCAGTAGAGGTCATGATTTGATGTCTGTTTCTCAAAGTCAGAGTAAAGGCTTCGTATTAGAGCAATGTTTAACATATGTGGAGAAATCCAGGAAAACGGTGCAATATCTACACCCATAAAGACACGGATGCGATTGATCGGAGGAAACTTTGACGCTTTGACAGATTGGATTCTTTCTCAACAAATATTGAGTAATGGGTTTCTTTCAGGATAGCCAGGATTTAAAGTCATGTTGACAGACTTGAGGCTTCCTCCAGGTCACGTAGACCTAACCCCGTCTGTTCCCAGATAACCAGATAAGCCACAAGCTGACAGCTAAATGCAGCTTGGGGAAAGTTTGTATTTGGTCTGGATGAGTGGTGGGCTGGATGGATTAATGTGGAAGAATTGAAGACTGACTTTCATTCCAAAATTAATAAGTTTCCACCATTAGAAGAAAATAAACATTCAAAAGAAAATGATTGATAGTGTTATTATAGTTTCAGAGTAAAGCAGATACCTGTGACCTCTGGTTGATATAATTGCACATTTGCTGACTTAATGCTCTTGATTTCTGAGTCATTATAGAGTCAGTACTTTACTTGTGTAGAAACAGAAAATGAAACGTTTCAGTGTCTTTTTGAATGGTCTTTGTTGTAGGACAAAGTTGTATGTCTAGAGATGGATGTACGGATGACCTATGCTTCTTTTTCTAGAGAAAACCTTGGATTGGAAATCAGTTGAATTTGCGCGGCACCGTCTCAATCACCGCAGTTTTTGCTGTGTGCATGCCGGTGCTTGTAAGCACAGCAAGTAATTCTCTCATTAGCAAGCATTGTTTAAAGGAAACATCAAGGAATTGATCACATAAAGCAAATGGTTGTATAGTTAGATTCGGTGGAAGTGGCTCTGCTGTTTGAGGGATCTCTCAATGAACATTAGTTTAGTTAAATCAACAATATGAAAAGCAGGGTAACAGTGACAAATGTTGGGCACCTTGCTGGCTTCGGGGTTAAGGCGCTGACCATGGACCACAAGGTCTCCGGTTCGTGTCCGTCCAGGGACATTTGTTGTATGTCATTCCCACTCTAATCTGGTTATCTCTCTACAGTCAGTTATCTAACAGAAGCATGAACATTAGTTTAGTTAAATCAACAATATGAAAAGCACCTCAAAAAAGTGTTACAAAAATAAACTGTGAGAAGTTTCAGGTTATAATGACTACGCTCTACTCCAGTATGAATATGATTGGTTGTTACTTGGTAGCTCAGCAGCTGATAAAAAGCCATTCATGGTCAAGCATTTTATTCTGCTTGTATCTGTAATTTTGGACACAAAGGTGATACCTTGTAAAAGAGCAATCCCAGAGTCTACAACAATGATCGTCTCCTCCAAGGACATTTATTCACAGTTCATAAAGCCAAACTTCCTGGCTCACTGCATCACTTTTTCCTTGTCAGTTTTTTGACTAATTACTGCAGATCATCCAGGTGAATTTTGCCCTAATTTTCTTACATATTTTTCAACTTCCGACCCCACCACAGTTTCTTGCTTCACTGGTCAATTCTGCTTTGCCTTCAATATTTAGAGAGACAAGGAACTGTCCTGGCAAATGCCAACCTACATTTACCTGACAGGGATCTCTAGTGGCTGTGTGAAATATGACACTTGTCTGTCAGGAACAAAAATTGAGGTAGAATGATGTTGGTATAGCACTGCCGTAGGGAGGAAGTCGGGTTGGATTGTCTATATTCTTGCTCTGTATGTGTGTAATGTTTTTATTTGCTCTTTATATGGCATATATTTTTAAGTGATGTCATATCATATTGATTACAGATCAGACCGTTTCAGATCAGTTAAGTGTAAACAGAAAGAAGTGTTTTAGGAGGTCATGAAGACTCTGTTCCTCATTCAGTATTTCCTCGATAGCCAGGCAGCAGCTCAGTAAACACACAGTGATGGTCATGTAGTTTGGGTGGTTTGGAATAAAAATGACGTCAGCAAATTTTCATCTGTCCTCTTGGGGGTTTTTAGGTGGTTTGGAAGACACCCACCCAGCCTCTTCCTCTGCTCCGAAACACATTTCTTTACCAGATAAATCGTCTTTGTCTGTCAAACGATGAATTGCTCTTTTATCAGAGGGAGTGCTGAGTCAGCAGGGAGAGCTTCTAATAACTCTACTGCGGATGTAGTTTGGACGACAGACAGCATTTTTTTGGTAATGGATCCGACAAGAAGCGTCAAAGAATGACAAGTAATGAGAAAACACACATGTAGGTAAACGCTTTGGGCCTTTTCTTTGAATCAGTCATAACTTCCTTTTAAAACTGCTTTACAAATAAACTGGAGCTGCTTTTTGAAGGATGTTATCAGTCTGTTCCATGGTGGAAGATCCATCACTTGGGATAGAAATCACAGATGACGACCCAGAACTTAATGACTGCTGCTTAGAAAGTACAATGTGACCCAACAAGGAAGAGGACTGAAGATTATTTATATATTTAGAACTTCAAGTGATATATACTGTTCTGAATCGACAAAGTGCATTTTGCTAAACGTCTGACAAATATTTATTTATTGCAGCTAGTTTGTTGAAACATGACATTTCATTGATTATAAAGACCATTTTACAAGCCCAGTAGGTGCCCAGTAAGTTTTCCCTCTAATTACTAATTTGTGCACTCGCTATACCTTATCCCCATCTCTCAGCTTAGTAAGTCATACCCTCGAATGACTTAATTACAAAAAAGTGTCTTCACTTCTATTGTGCTTCTATTTGTATCCATGAATGAAGCAAAGCCTGCAAGCTACTTCAGACAGTCAACTCGACACACATGACACACTCTTCTCACTGCAACATATATCCAACACACCCGTTTAATCTATGGTGTCGCTCGCTGCTGAGTTTACCTTTTCCTAAGAGGTGGAAATTAGGTCGTTACGCCCAAATCAACTTTATCATCGCCTCAACAGTCCTAACAGCAACAGTTAACCAACCACCCCAAAATGTTGTCAGTTAACATAATCAAGGCAGCAATTACGTTTCCTATAAAACATATTTCACAAAACCATTTAGTAGAACAGGTTTTTGCAGGAGACAGGGTTGCTGTAGGACAACACCTCATTCATAAAAATGCAACTCTGACTCTTAACATGTTTTATTTTCTGCTTTACTTCTACCATCCTGAGCTCTGCATCATGACCACAGCTCCATCATGGAGCTCCTCAGCATCTGTGATTGTTCCAGAAATGAGGAATCCCTCCTGGTTTGTCTCTCGGTGTTTTTATGAGAGCTCTTGAATCCCTGTAATTCCAGTGGTTTTGTTTCCTCCAGTGATTACTGCCTGCCTGTGTCTGCTGAAAGAATGATGGCCTGAGCACATTTGTCTTTCCCTCTGTCCGTGAAGACTCTTGAAACTCAATTAGAGGAGGAGCTGTTCCAGCCCGCTGCCGTCTCCTGCGACTAATAGCTCTTATCATCTGCTGGACACAACGACGGATTTATTCCTCTTTCTAACTGTCTATGAAGACCCTCCTGTCTATCTGTGTGTGTCTTGGAAAGAGAGTCTTTTATTTTATTCCAGTGATGTTCGAAAGAGGATTGGAGTGAGTTACAAACTGAGAGGCAGAGAAAGAAGGCTGAGAGGACTTTGAGAAGTTATTCTCACCCTTGTGACTATATTTTATTTTAACAAATTGAACCTGTCTGCCACTTACTATATTTCAGTTTTAAATGTCAAATGTTTTTGGCATAATTTACCAGAAATGTCGCAGAAATCTAAATGTGGAATGTTTGTTTCCATAAACAAGGCTGAAGTGAGCAAACAGACTTCCTGAACCTCAGAAACACACCTGTGGAAAGAGTCTTTCAAGAAGGGTATTATAGGTCAAATTACATGCTGTCATATGAACAGGACAATAAAGAAATGTACTTGTCATGCTGAACCTCAGGGTATTGTTGGTAAGCTTTACATTGTACTGTGGCTTTCAGGGGGAAGGCACTTTAATGATACTTTATTAGGTTTTCAATAGCAATTATCTGTTAGACACTTTATCTCTTTGTTTATATAGTACACACATGGTACTACACTATACACAGGGTGTACACTGCCACCTCTACATGCAGTTGTAGACATGTGGCAAGGTGTTATGGCTGTGTCTTTACATGAGTTCATCTCATATCGAGAATACGTTTATTTTGCAATAGAGAAAGGAACTGGATGGATAGATGTACAAAGTGTTGGATTTCGGCATCCTGCCTTCTATAACTTTACTTCTTTTTGCGGATTACAAAGTCCAATATTTTCATGATGAATGTGTCAGAACCATAAAAAGCATCAGGAAGGATGAGCTAAGGATTGTTTATGTGTTTATTTATTAAGATCTCCATTAGCCATGCCCTAAAGCTCAGCTAGTCTTCCTGGGGTCCACAAGGGGAATGGAAAGACTTAGGCTGAATCCGAATGATTTGAAAAATCAATTTCACCAAACTTGCAGACATGCTGACTTTATGGATGTGTTCCCAGGAAGTCTGCGAGTGCTGAGGACTGTCAGAATCCACAATTCATCAAGTCCACAGGGGAGTTGTTTTAGGGCGTTTTCACATCTAACCTGTTTGGTTCATTTAAAACGAACCCTGGTGCGTTTGCCTGGTTAGTGCGGATCATTTGGGCAGGTGTGAACACAGCAACAAGACCCTTTAGAGGACGTGGAACTCTGAAGCAGTTCGTTTTGTGGTGGGAACGTGATCCGGCCTCGATCTGACCCAACTACCAAGTGTGCTCTGCAAGTTCCTTGTCCTGCTCAGTCATCTAAAGGCAGCACGTCTTCTTTGCAAAGTGTGAAGCAGTTTATGCTGGTATAGTTCTGCTGGTATATTGCCCAGATAATTACCACGGTTATGAGCAAATGCCAACTGTGCCGTTGCTCCAAGTTAAATTCTCACAGAAATATGCACTAGTCCAGAAACCAGGACCTTCTTCCTGTATTACTATATTATTACTTTCTTGCTCCCGCCCCAGACACATCTGACCAATAAGCGGAGTGAACGTTCCCACATTGTTTGTAGTGATGCATTTTGGTTCTCTTGGCTTTTTCTCTGTGTCAAAAGAAACCGAACCGAAGGGGAAAATGTTCACAAGGTTCACAAACTCATCAACTGATTCGGACCAGACCAAACCAAAAGCCATTTTTAGCCACACTTTGATCAAGACGAAAACAGATTGAAGCTCATTTATGATCAATTTATGATAATTTGTGTTTGTACTTTAGTTTGTTTTATTATTGTACTGCTCCACTCGATACTGTATCTGTATTTCCTGAATCCTGTATATTAGCAGCAGGAAAAGAATCTCCCTCCCTTTCTCTCTTTTTGTCCTCTTTCTCTCGTCTTTCTCTCGCAAGTTAGAAACAAGACAAAATTGTTTTTCATGAACATAAAAACAAAGTCAGTAAGAAATGAAATGCATCGTTAAAAGCATTTTCATTTCATGTCATGGGTTAATAAATATAGACACAGTATATGTATACATTCACAAATGGATTTCAAGCTTCCGAGCTGTGAGCTGATCCGACACACGTAGACCCAGTATGTAAAGACAGTAGAGGATTGAGAATCACTATGAATCTGACACCAAATCAACACACAATAATTAACTTGTGTATAAGCACAATAAACAATAGCCCACTGCTACATTATCACTTATGTCATACATTAAAGACAGAGAAGCACACACACCTGCACACACATTTAAAACTAACCAAACTTGAACATCAGGTGTTTCCAGAGCTGCTCATGTCTCTTTTGGGGGGACTGATTGCCCTGAGATAACTTTGTTATGATATGGCGCTATATAAATAAACTGAATTGAATTGAATTGAATTGATTCCCTGAGTCTTTGAGAGCGTGCTTAAACAGCAGCCTTTTTGCCAAATTCATCTGTAATCATTTCCCATAAATGGTTAGTTCTTTGACGTCAAGTGTCTCTGAGTGAATTTTGTTTTTTAGTACAGGTCAGCTCTCGTAACTCCCTAACGCAGGAGTATAAATCAGACTTTTGGATTACCTGTGATTGATCTTCGAGGTCAGATGAACCTCCCGTCTGTCTCTCATAATGCAGAGCCCTATTTAGCACATTGTGAGCATTTCACAGTGGTTTGGAGCAGATAAAGGCACTAAATGATCTCAGCCCGTCCTCTGGTTCTTAATGGACAGAGTGATGGCACTGTGTTTTCCCTGTCATCCGTCTTTTTCGGGGTACAGGCTCGTGGCTCGGCGCTGTACAACCTGTTCCCTCTTCACAGTAACTGGTGTCCATCGATGGAGTGGCTGAGCTGTTTATTTCTGAAGACACTTGTACATCAATTACCTTCTTGTAGAACATCGGCTCTCAGTCACACAGATGTGTTCAAGCCTCCAGTTTAGCTCCCAGCTCAAGGACTGTACCAATGTTTTAACCCCTAAACTATAGATAATGTATACTTTATATTTTTGCAGAAATGCATGCTGTACATTTACATTTTGGGGTGTTTAAATCTGTAAAAGGGGTCGGGTTATACTAGAAAAGAACTAGCTTGCTTGGCGTGTTGTACGTTCACTTCTGAAGGTAAAAGTGTTTATAGTTGTTCTGAAAGGCCACACTGGCAGGTGGGGTCTATCAGATAGAGGGGGGACACGTGATATAATTTAAATATGGACATTTCAGATGGAAGACAGCGAGAGAAATGGTTTTGGTGTGATTGTATGATGGAGGATTGCGCAGAGAACCCTGTTTCAACTGCTACTACCACTGTGGCAGCCAAATCAGCGGCCAAACTACAATAACCAAGTTCTTGTTGTTTTTAAAACACCTTCATGCACCCCCACAGTTTGAAAAATGATTTACAGTAGAGGATTGCCAACTAAGATTGATCCTGTGGGGACCATGAATGTCTGAACAAAATTTTAATTAAGTCGATCCAATAGTTGTTGAGATTTCATTCTGAACCAGAGTGCTGGCTGTCTGACAGACTGATGTTTCCTTCCATAGAGTCACGTTGATGACAAGATGGAGAGAGAGGGTGTATACATATGAACGTGTGTCCTATTAATGAGCTTTAGTGTAAACAGACGTGACTTCAGCTGAGAGAGCGAGCACAGTCATGACTGTGAAATATGAGTTGATTCATTTTGTGATCTGTCACTTTGCTGCTCTCTGAACACGTGGTGTTCTTCTGCTCCAACACATTAATCATCTGTCCTGACAGCTGTTTAAGTTTGGAACCAGGTCGGGGTGCGTTCCCACACATCCTGGAAACACCTGGAAGACCTGAAATTCCTTAATGGTGCTTTCCAGGGATGAAAAATTGCTAGTTTATTTTATGGGCCTGATATTTTCCTACTGAGAAACTGTGAAATCATTTTATAATTTGGTACCAATTAGAGTGGAAAGAAGTTCTTAAATTAAAGCTAATTAATTGTTTAGTTTTGATTTGCCCCCCACCAAATATTTGTTGTCCCTCTGCTATGATCTTGCTTATGTTGTCAAAGGAGTTTCAAACAATGATTTAAAAGCAGTTTTGTGCTCGTGTCTTCCTGTCCTTCAGTGATTCAGTTTCTTCCTCCTGAGGATGAAGTTTTGACGTCTGATTATTAATCATCGTAACATCATCCAGAGTTCAGGGTGTGTTCACACGTTGCTTCTCGACTCTCCTGTCTGATTATTCAGAGTGACCCGGTCAGAGGTCAGAGGTCACGCTGTGATTACAGGCTGCCAGCCAACAGCTTCTTGTTACAGGAGCGTGGGGAGACGGAGCAACAGCTGCTCGTTAAACCTTTATTCATCCAGGGAGATCTGACAGAGCTCTGCCCTGCTTTCACATGTTCAAACTGGGAGCAGACCAGTACAACCAGTCTGCTGCTGCAAGTCACTGGGCAGCTTCGCTCATTGTGGTGCCTCCATGGAGGATGTTGAAGTGTTTGGTGATGTTGTTTACTGCAGAAAACCAGTAATTTCTTCAACTTGAATTGAGACTGTCCTCAGCAGAAAAATGACAACAGTAGTCATGTGTTCAAATGCCTAAAACGATTTAACCGACAAGGCCTCACTACTGTGAGACAGTCATATTCTCAGAGGAGCTTCTTTTTTCCAATGAAACCACACTGCTCACTAAATACCTGCTTAGAATTAGCATGTAGCATGTAGCATGGATGAGCAGACACGGCGCCTGCCTCAGACTCTAATACGACCACTTGTTATCATGTGAAAGAAGTTCCATGTGATCACAGCTGAACCATTGCCATTCCAGCAGAGCAAACTCCACCTGCTTAAGAAGACTGAAATGCAGGTAAAAGGTCTGAAAAAAGGTAGTAAGTGGACCTCGACATAAGATTTTGAAGTTTGAAGGATGTTTTGCTTGAATTACTAATTCACACCCTTAATTATTTTCCTCAAACTGACAGATTTTAGTTCTCGTTCCTTCAAACAACCCTGTCTCCTAAACATTTAATTTATTATATTTATATAGCAGCAAATGCTTTACAAAATGTAGCGCCACCTGGATTACGTTCAACTTAATGAGGAAACGTTGTTAAATAATGTATGAGCAAAGTCGCATTCAGTGACAATGTATTTCGATTTACCTTTGCAATGCAATATCCACTAAATATTGAATGAGACAGGACGAGTTTATTTTAACCGAAGCCACGATTTTCAGCACCCAGGATGTGAACCCTAGTCTCTGGTGTCCTGCGCTGTGTCAACCCACCATCCACCAAAACTACCTCCATGCAACTCATGTGCGAGTGTAGCACTTTCCTGCGCTAGAAAATGTCTTTGTCAGGGAACATTATCCACGCAGCAATTATTTTTACCATTAAAAGTATAAAAAGTAGAATATAAACGTAATTTCTAGAAGACAGGGTTGCGTCAAAGGTCTCACTATGAATCTCTTGAATTTAATACAGTTTGGTTTTGATAATATGTAAATATACTTTTTGGCTATTAAACACAACATTGTTCCTTTAAACATATTTTAGAGTCGACACCAAAAGTAGCTAAAAAGTAAAGAAAGTTTCTTCTTCAAATTTTCCGACCAGACGCGGTGAAACTGTATCGCTCCCCAAAGGAGAAAAGAGGAGGCAATTTAAGAAACCTGAGAGCACGGTGCTGTGTTTTCATGAAGGGAGGATTTATAAAACATTTCCCTTACAGGGCTCCACAGAGTAATAATCTTAAGGAACCATTACTTTGTTCCTCTGAGGGAAATATCTGTCCTGAAGGAACTTTGAGACTCATTCTGCTGACCTCATCGTACACTTTTCAATTCCTAAACCACCACAAGTAAACCACAGGAGTTCGGAGGTCAGATGTCCAAAACGTTGCTGTGACCTCCGAATGACTGTGTGGAAAAGAAATAAGTTGGGTTTTTTGTTGACAGTAATCAGAGTGGGAGGAGGATGTGATGGAGCAGAGGGAGGGTAATGTAAGGAAATAATCAGCGGTCAGTGGAAAGCAGCTCTGGGACATCTGGGAAAGTGTGAGAGGTGGGTTTGATAAAATCCAGGTACGCTACGAAGTATGTGAACCTCACAGAGTGAATATGAAAACATGTAGTGACAGACGATGTGACGGAGAGAGGAGGAGGAGGAGGACGTTTGAGAGTTAGAACAGATAAGATGAAACTTGAACTGACCTGCAGGGACAAAGCGAGGCTTTCAGCTGACTCAATGAACCCTTTAGCAGCCATAGTGGATCTCTGAAGATGTTGGTCAGCAGTCACGTTGCTTTTGGAAAGGTATGACTTTTCTGACAAACTAGAAGTAAAGTAAAGCTGTTAATTCCAGATGTCTGACCTTAAACTTGAAAGAAGAGGACACACAGAGATGAATTTCGTACCACCTCTCTCTATTCAAACAGCATCGTGCTGAACAAAGAAATGCGAGAAGCGGTCGCCAGTCTACAAACACACACATTCAGACGATGTAGAGTCTCTAGTCTTCAGTGGAGAACATGCAAGCTTCACAAAGAGCTAATAGTCTTTATCAGGGTGTAGGTAATAAAAACATGGAAAAGAAAGCAATCACATTGTTTGATTGTTTTTGTTGGTGATCTAAAAATTGAAGGATATTTTTTATATATTCCTTACCTATTACGTCAAACACGATTGCTGGCTGGATTATGTTCACAGGAAACTTTTTTTTGTGTGACTGAAGTAACCTCCTCCATGTGCACAGGAGTCACATGGAGGAGGTTACTGAGGATGGATGGTGGGTGTAGAAGGTTCAGGACTTTGACCCCAGAGTCCAGAGTTCACGTCCATAGTCCTGTCTGTGGTTTAGGTAACAAAAGCACTTTGCTTAGGGTTAGAGAAAGATCGTGCTTTCGGTTAAATGTTAATAGACACATTGTGTCTCAAGTCACTGCAGGCAAATTAGTTCCATATAAACTGATTTCCAGGAGACGAGGTTGATGTGGAACACTTTAGTGTTGGACTCTCACACAGTCTGATGCAGCAGTCACATTCTCTCCCCAAATTAAAAAAAGCCCTTCAGTTCTTTATAATCGTTTTCTTTTGGATGTTTTAAAACGCACTAAGAATTCCTTTAAGTGTTGCTCAAACTGATTGAGGCTTGTGAAAAGAAAGGATGAAACAAAAGAGAACCATGTCTGTGCTGAATGTACTTCTACTCATGTTGTTGTTGGAGTTTTGTTCAGTCCTCTGATGAACCTGAACTGAGCTGATCTGGATCACATAGAAACTCTAAGGAAAATATTTTGGAAACACTCAGAAGAAGGGAAGAAGGGATATATTGAAAGAGAGGAAGAGATAAAGAAGTGTGTGTAGAAAGAGCTTTGTTTATTATTGCAAAATTGCTTAAATGAGAAACAAAATCTTTCTTGGAAGAAAAATATTGTTTCACAGAACCTGAATCTGTGAACTGCTGATCACTTCTCTCTGATAAAACAGCCAAAACAACCAGAGCTCAGTCCTCAGTCTGTCAGTCCAAAGATAACCGTCAAGTGTTGAGTTTATGCAACTTTTCTGGACACAAACATACAGACACTCGGTTCATGTTGATCCTCACAGTCACTTAACTCATTATTAAAATAAAGTCCCTCATGTCAGCTGTGGATATTTTTTCAGAAAGCCTGCAATCTGATTCAGAAAGACTAAAACAAGCGTCACTGACAGTTTGAAAACTTAAAGAAACCTTCTGAGCTCTCAAAGCAAAAACACACAAGTTAGAAGTGAAAATAAAACCCAAAAACCATCTTTCTGATTAGTTCAAAGAGTCTAAAAATCTGTCTCCGGGTAAGACGGTAGGGTGTATGAAAGAGGAGTTTTTATTCCATCACATTTAAAAAGTCAGTTCACCCAAAGTACAGCGTAACAGTATTTTCACACTTCTTGTACCCATAACGGTGTTTCTCTCTGATTGGGAGTTTCAGTCAGAAGCCCCTTTTATACGGCCTGATCAAGGCGGGAATATTTCTTTAGTTTCGTTATTCCTCCTGGGGCAGCCGTGGTATGTGTGCGATCCACCACCGGGGGATTTAAAAAGCAGCTAGCAGCAGTTAGCAGCTAACTCGAAGAAGAAGAAGAAGTTAGCAGCTAACCTCCGTCTCCTTACCCTCCGAGCAGAGGACTGGCAAGCTAACTGCTAACATGAGCTCGGTCTCTAACAGGACAGTAAGCCTCCACAGTGTAGCTGCTCAGCTTTTCTATTTTTCTCCTCTGCTTTCTGCTCTTTCTCCTACCATTTTCTTCTTCTTCCTCTCTTTTCCTCTCCTCCTCTGGTTTCTTTTCCTTTTCTCCCCTCTGCCTTTTCCTCTCCTCTTAATCCTTATTTTCCTCACCGCTTTTCTCCTTTTCAGCTTTCCTCCTTCTCTCCTCATCTGATTTATCCTCATTTCCTCTTTGTCCTCCTCTTTTTCATCACTCCTCCTCCTCCCCCGCCCTTCCTGAAATCCTTGTTCAGTGAATCGTCTCCAGATAAATAACGTTTTTTATGTGTTTTTTTTAAGTGGCTGACAGCTGTTCATATTATTTTGTCCAGTCGATGAAACCTGATTGGCCGATCCATCGTCCTGCATGTGTATGTTGGACACAATGACAAACATCTGCTTCACACACACACACAGTGTTTGTCTGAGGTCATTCAGGGACTCGTCACACCACAACAAACATGATGATTCACACAGAAATGTGAAGAGTCTCGTTGTTGTGATTCCCTTTTTATTTGTGATCAGAGAGGGAGAGTCTTCCTGTTTTCTTCATCTCCTCCTCTTCCTCTTCTGCCTCTCTTCTCCTCTTCCTCTCCTCTTTTGCACCTGTTCTTCCTCTCTTTCCCTGCTCACTTTGTCCTCCTCTCCCCTTTTCTCTTTTCCTCCAGTTTCTACTTATTGTCTTCCTCTTGTTCCTTTTCTTTTTTGTTTTCTATTTTCTCTTCCTCATCTCTAACTCGTCATTTCCTCGTCCTCATCCCTTCTTCTCTCTCCTCTCCTCAATCTTTTCTATCTCCTTATTCCTCTCTCTCGTAATCTTTTCCCAATTTCTTGCTCTTTCTACTTCTGTATCCCATTTTTGCTCTTCTTTCTATTTCTCTTTCCGCTTCTCCTCCTCTCATCTGTTCTTCTTCATCTTCATCTCTTCTCTCTCTTCTTTTTCTCTCCTCCATCTTTTCTCTTCATTTATTCCTCTCTCTCTCTCTGGCTCTTCTCATCTTTTGCCAGCTTCTTTCTCTTTCAGCGTGGTTTCTCCTCTTCTGTTTTTTTCTCTCCTCTTCTCCTCATCGTCACCTCTCTTTTTGTTGACGGGTGTGTGTGAATGTGTTTTCTGTTCTCACCTTCCTCTTTGTTTTCTTCTTGTCGTTTTCTTGTTTTATCTGCAGTTTCTTCTGTCTTCCCTCTTATTCTTTCATTTGTTTTTCATCTTGTTCTTCTCCTGGTCTGCTTCCCTTCACTAAAAATTCATCCTTTTTTGTTTTTCTGTCCATTCTACTCATCTCCACTTATTCTATATTCGCTCCTTTTCTTTTTCCTTCTTTTGGTCTATATTTATTCTCATTTACCCTTCCTCATTTTTTCCCTCTGCTCTCCTTTTCACTTTGTTTCTTTGTGCCAAAGACACTGGAACTCCCACCTGCTCTTAGTAGACGTAGTTTAAATACATTTAAAGTTTAAAAAAATAAAGTGTCATCAAGCACTCTGGTTTTGTTGTGCTGTTGAAGTTTAGTACACTTTTCAAAATGTACATGCAGTAAATGTATATGAATAGATTTCTTTACATTGTAACTGTCAACATCCAGTATTTGTACAGTGCTGTGGAATTTGAAGTGTAAAACGACAAACTAACCAGGCAGAGTCTCCCTCTCTTCTAACTCTTCATGGTCAGAATCAAAGCATTTGGAAGCTATTGTTGTGATGCATGAGGGGAACTCGTTTAGGAAACCACATGAAGGACAGATCTGAACTGCTAGGCGTGACAAACCTGAGGTCCAACTAACAATCAGAGGAAGAAGAAGAAGAAGAAGAAGGAGGGAAAATGTCTGAGTCACTGCAGCAGTTTGAAGTGTTTCAGAAACAGCTGCTGCAGATGTTCTTCACATTTCTGACCCCTTTAGTTGTTATATTTCCTCTTCCTGTTGATAACTGGCCAAACATGGACGACATGTTCACATGCACAAAAATATGTGTCCTCAATAAACATAAACTCTGCGTTATTTAGAATATGGATCCTCCGATGGCTGGAAGATGCAGATAATCGTTCAGTTCTTTTATTTCACAATACAAACTGCAGACAGACGACCAAATATTCTGACCTGCCAGAAATCCAGAAAACTCCAGAAGTAGTCTGGCACATAAACCCCCATAAAACCACAAAGATTTCTTTTTACACATTGGTTTTTGTATGTGTTAATCAAACGAGATATAACGTGTTAATGGGTGAGCTTTAGAGGTGCTGGTAGGTGGAATATGTCACCTCTGGACAGAGCCAGGCTAGCTGTTTCCAGTCTTTATGCTAAGCTAAGCTAAGCTAACCAGCTACTGACTGTAGTTTTATATTTACCGTACAGACATGAAAGTGGCATCAATCTCAACATCCAACTCTCAGAGGATTTCCCCAGTGGTCAAACTATCCCTTTAACCGAAGGAGGATCCTCCGGTGATTTCTTCTGCATTAAACTGAAATTAATATTCCACAAATAGCCTCATTGTTTGTCGTAAACCTATGCTACACTTTTCCTGACCACTTACAGATGGCTTAAGGTTTGTCTTTTGCTAAACAATGTTTTTCAATCAAGCTGGAAACTGAAACTGTTGTCATTAACACGAAAATTCATCTTCAACTCTGGATTGACAATAGACAAACAGGAAACAGGTTTAGATTGTTGCAGTTTGGTGCAGTGACTGTTCCTGCCTGCAGAGGGCGTCTGTGCACCACCTCTTCTGTGAGAGGACGAAAGAGGGATGGAGAGAGTGAAGGTTTGATTGGTTCATCAACTGTCTGATTTGGCAGCGAGACCTCAACCTGAAGAGAGACACATCTGAGGTCAAATATTCTACTGAACAAACCTTTAAAAGGTGTTCTTAAAAAGTGAAAAATAACCTTCAGTGTCCACTGGAGGTAAGATATTTGACAGGACACGTGTGAAGTGACTCTAGAGGGAATCAAACCCTCGACCCTGGCCGTGCTCAGTGCCTTGCTCTGCACTTTCCTCTGATCATCTGTTTGTTGAAGCTGGAATGCGACTGAGCATAGTTTGGTTTTTGTGCCATAATCAAATCAAAATGTGTCTGCATACTTTCCCATGGGGATGGGGGGGGGGGGTCCAATTAAACTGTGACACTCGAGAGATGAACAGACGGATAATAATCAGGAATGGACAGAGTTTGAAACAAAAGCAGGCAGGAAGAAAGAGAGCAAATATGTGGACAGCCGCTGGTATTTCAGATGTTATTTTTGGATTTTCCGGAGCTGAAACGTGTTTCATGTAACTCTGGATAAAGCCGGCAGCTAACGAGCTAAAATACCAAAATGTATTTGAAATGAGAGATCAAACAAAAGACGGAGAGAAGGCGGACTGATTGGAGTGTTTGGATGAGTTATTTTGATTTGAAAACCTGGTGACATCACATCTGTCGCTCATGCAGCAACACGTTTCTATCAAAGCAGACAGCTTTTAATTCCACCATTCGCACTGAACTAGAAGCCCAAAGACGTGTTGACATTATACAGAGATGGAAGGACTCTCATGTTTACGGCTTGTAAGTGTTCACGTCATCAGGCAGAAATGGTCATGAGAGGATTAAAAATACTGTGAAGAGACAATCCAACACTATCCATTAAATGACTTGAACAGCAGTCTTTGGCTGACATGAGGCGTCCATGTTTATTTAGCGCCAAGTCAGATATATCAGAGGTTTCAGACAAATCTTAATATTTACTTTACTTTACTTTATTAATCTTCAATATTTACAAGTTGGTAAGGGTAATTATGGTGACTGCCATTTTTAATATGAACCTTGCATAAGACAAATTCAGCAAAGGTTAATCAGAAACCAACTATGGAAGAGAAAATATGTTTAAATGACGTGTCTTCAGCCCAATAGCATCCTGCAGGGATGACGTATTTTTGTAGTCCAACCCAAAAGTTAGCGTCGTCCTGGTTCCCTCCACTAAAAGCCAATGGGATGTTTCCATTGGATTTTGGATTATTGCAGAAAATAAACCCTGTGGTTAACAAATGTTTATGATTCAGCAAGATAATCTTCACACATGATCACCACTTTTATGATGTCTGAAGCGTAAAGTCAACCTCCAGCAGTAAAAAGCTGACGTTAGGCTGTAAACCAGCTCCACCACGGTCACATGACTTCAGCGTCTCCACCACTGAGCTTCCAGCTCTGACCTCTTCTACAAAAGCCTTTGGGAAAGTTTGAGTTAGAACAGTTTGCAGTATAAACCCAACGAGGCTGTAAAGGAGGACGAGTGAGTAGATGAGTTTCTGTGTTCGGCGTGATGACGTTTAATGTCCCCGACAGCCTCTGGAGTCTCATTTAGACTCTTGTTAGCAACCGACTTTTTCAAGACACGGAAAAGCTTCAAAACTCACCAGTGGAGTATTTACTGACGGAGTTTATGTTGCAGAACAAAACGCTTGTGTTAACCACAGACCTTATTTCAGGAACCAAAAACCCACTGAAGAAACCCACTGACTTCCAGACGAGGGAACAGGAGGAGCTAACATGCTAACTCAATTCAGGGTTTTAGGACTCCCACAGTGCTCTATAGATGTAATCTAATGTTGGATGCAGGTAGAATACATGTACTTATCTAACTTAATTGAATAGATGGTATGGATTGTGTCACCTGATGAATCTAAGTCCAGTCTTCCCTCTCTGTTAACTCTGTTTTTGAGGGAAATATCTGTCTCTTTAGCTGCTAAACACTCATCTATGTTCACCACCTAGTCTGTAACTGTGAAAACAGCTGCCTGCTGCTGGAATGAAGTTGATGAGAGCGTGAAAAGGAGACAGGAGAAGACGGAGGAAGCTGTGGACAGTTTCCTTCCTGCTTTAAAAAGAGTCAGTTTGAGGACTTCCTTCAGGTTCCTCCACCAACATGAGAGGAAACAAACTGTTGAACTTTGCTTCTTCTGGACCCATAAAGGATGAAGCAGCTAACAGACTGCTGTTACCTGAGGAATGTTTCACACACACACACACACCTGCACAGGCACAGGTTGAAACAACTGGAGCACAGCGGGGATTTGTCTGCTTTCCGGAAACTTCTTCAGTCCAGGGAACAGAGCCAAAGTGTGTGTGTGTGTGTGTGTGTGTGTGTGTGTGTGTGTGTGTGTGTGAGTGTGTGTGAGACTCACATATGGAAAACACACACACACACACTCACACACACACATTTCATTCACGTTGTCATTTTCTGGTGTTATAAACCTTTACAGCTTTGACTCTCATTAATCTCTCCTTTTCTTGTCTCCTTTCTCCTTGTTTCCTCTCCTCTCCTCCCCCTCCTTTCCTTTTCTTGTCTCCTTTGCTCCCGTCTCCACTCTTTCCTTCCTTCCTCCCCTTTTCTCCTCTCCTCTGCTTTCTTCCTCCCCTTCCTTGTCTCCTCTTCTCTTATAATTTATCTTCCCTCATTCCTCCTCACCCTGTTTTTTCTCCTCCTTGTCTTCTATTCTCTCTTTTGTTTTCCATCTTTTCCATCATGCAAACTACATTATCATTTTTGCTGAGTCACAATTTGTCGACACAGAGCTATGATTGGTCAGGAGGAAAATAGAGGTCATGAGACGAGCCAATCAGAGCAGTGTGTGTTAAATGTTGCATAAACTTCTATGCAAAGCAGTTTTCCAGGTCGCCGGCAGATGAACTTTCAAAGAGCGGTGTTGGTTTCTGTGTGTGTGTGTGTGTGTGTGTGTGTGTGTGTGCATGTGATTGGACGTTTTCTTCTCCTCTGAGTGACAAAAGGAATTTTTATTGCTGCCCGAACACTTGAGCTGACAGACGCTGAGACTGATCCAAAGTGGCTGTATGTGGATACTGCACACTACAGCTAGATTCCTTTAGAGATTATTTCGCATCCTGCTCCTGGTGGAAGAAATAAAACTGTTGAACAACAGAGTGTCTTGTTCACTCCACAGCTCCACCAGTGTCTCCTTCATGTTTATTATCTACCCGGTTTGCTGCTTCCTGTTTAGTGCTGGAGGGAGCGCACCTATTGGTTGTTGACAATGTTCACATCATTGAACGTCACTGTTTGCATGAGCCAAGACTAAAAACTTCCGATAATATTAAACATGTTTGATTTTATCAGAACGTCAGAACTAGAGAAAGACCGACTTACGACAGACCACCTTACACCAAACGATCGAGGTGATGGGAGCACGCCACAACTCGAGCAAACTCATGATTTTATTCTGACACTGGAAATTTCACAGTGAAATCACTTGAAAAGTCTTTTGGTGTAAAGCCGGCATTACTTGACATCATGTTGTCAGTTGTCATCAAACTGGAGATGTTCAAACTTTCCATTATCTGAGAACTTTTTGGATTTGTCCTTCATGTTGTCTTAAAAGTGTAGCTGACTCCACATCTGTCTCATTTACATGTATGTTTGTTTATTGATGTACAAACAGAAATGTAAAAAGGAAACATTTTGGCAGCAGTTAGCGTTGGAAATGCGAATTAGTCTGGAACCTCTCAGTTCATTTTCGATTTCCAAGGGGCGTTATCAACGGGCGCAGACCAGAATGCCTCTGGACGCAACCAATCAGAGCAGCGAAACGTGTGACATAGCGCTGGGCGAATCCTGACGCATGTACGGCAAACACATCTTTCTTATCTTAACAAAAGCTTTAAGTGCAGCTGTTTGTTCTTCTTTTAGAGAAAATATACCGTCCAGTTTGTTTAATACTGAAGCGATAGCAGATTCAGAATGTTCCACAGCAGCAGCCATCTTATAAAACATGACCTTGCAGATTCATCTGGTTGTCGGGTTACTTGGAGCTATTTGCTGGTTGGCTGGTTTTATTTTGTGGACAACAAAGCCCCATCAGGATCATCATGCTGCACTTGCATCTTTTCTTGGACATTTATCTATGATTTGTTTCCGCACCCCGCAGTGACTGAATGGATCTGCAGGTTTTTGCCTGTTATATCTCCGTGTTTTTTCAGCCTGGTTTTTCAGGGATTTGGGTGTGATTGAGAGTCTTCCGGCTGGGAGCAGGTCTGTGATGAAACGTCAAAGCCTCTATAAAAATCTGTTTGACCTCTGGACATTTGTAAACCAACTTTATCCTCCATAAACCCCGGATCAGTGCAGACTTTCTGAGTTGATCACTTCCATCTCAGTGGACTCCACCACGCTCGTCTGCATCAAAGACCTCTCACCCTCTCTTTCACCTCATCCTCCCTCCCTCCAGTCATCCGCTGGCCCTCGTTTAGCCCCCAGGTCAACATAATGTCTTTACATAACATCCAACGATGTCCTAACAACTTTTATTTCACTCTCATCTTCCTCTGTTTGTGTTCTTCGAGTTTTATCTGTTTTCCTTCTTTCTCACTCTCTCTCCTTTCACTTTCTTTTATTTTAATTCAAATTAATTTCTGCTCTCTCTCTCTCTCTGATGTCTCCAGATTTTCTGTAATTTAGAATACTAAAAGTGTAAATGTAGGACACAGCCGATGTGGTGGAAATGTGCTCATATTTTTTGTTGTGTAATATTTTGTAGATATTTTAAAACATCTCTCCCACCTACTCCTATTACCAACAGTTGTTCCACCTCTATGGATGCTGTTGAAAGGCATTCTGGGAGATGTTGGGAATCATAAGAAGAGTCAGTCTGAGGGGAGGAATGAATGACATCAGTTAATCTCTGATGACACCTGAGGATCATTTATCTCTGTCTTTCCTCAGGTCTCATCTTACCAGCCATGTTGAAACTGTCAGTGTCACCTTCACTCAGACTCTCCTAGGTCCAAGGTTCAGGATTAAATTCTTCACATAAACTATGAAATCATATTTGGCTGTTTTCATCAGTGGGAGTTAACACTGTCTGCTGCTCCTGAACAGCTCCCTGCTGACAGGAGGTTACTGTCCTGCTTCACACCTGGAACACAGCTGCTGTAACACACATACAGTAATACACAAACACACTGTTGATCTACTTTCCCCCCAGTTTTTCTCCATATGGGCAACTCTTCAATCCAAAACACACACATTCCACATGCCAAAGTTTCCACTTCATACAAACTCAAACACACACAGACTCACACTCACAAAGACACACCGCACAGTCTTTTAAAACTCCAAAGATCTTTTTGTTTAGGAAGGAATTTAGTTATGTTATTGCCTTCTGAACACTTTTATTCACTTCTAAAGTTTGTTGTGTTTTTAGCCGTGATGGTCCGTCAGTCCACCACTTTGGTCCAGACTAAAATATCTCAACTTCTTCATGTTCCCCAGAGGATGAATCCTACTGACTTTGGTGATCCTCTGACTTTTCCTCTAGCGCCACCATCAGGTCAACATGTTAATGTGTCCAACACTTTGGTTTATGACCAGACACCTGCAGAACTACAGACATTCCCATCAGCCTCAGCTGCACTCTGTGTTTACTGCTAATCAGCTAATGTTAGCATGCTAACTTGCTAAACTAGGATGGTGAACATTAAAAGCATTTCACCTGCTAAACATCAGCATGTCATTGTGTGCATGTTAGCATGATGACATTAGCATTTAGCACCGCTGTGCCCAAGAACAACCTTACAGAGCTGTTAGCATGGCTGCAGACTCTCAGTCTTGTTGTGTTTTTGATTGCTGCTCTGTTTAATGCACTGAACATTAAAAAAAAAATCTTTTGGCATTTTTGGCCTTTATTTGATAAAGACAGGAAACATGGGGAGTTTCTAACATGCTAGTCTAACATGCTACAAAGGTTAGAATCAAACCAGGGACATTGTGGTTATGTGCTATGTGTCTTAACCACTAAGCCTCCGGATGTTCTGCACTTTTAAACTGTAGATCTCCTTCTTCCTCTTATTAAATTATTTGTTTGGGTCATTTATCCTCTATGGGGACATAACGGGAAAAGACACAAACACACACACCAGAAACTGGCCAAACACAATTTATTGTTGTGTCATCGAGGATGTTTAGTGATGTACTGACCTCATGTGGTATGTGCAGTGTCTAAGGTTTGAGGTTCAAGAGGATTTTATCAAATCCTGAATCCTTATGAATTCATTAATAAGGACTCAAAGTTATGAATAACTGAAACATAAAGATGTTGTGTAGATCTGTGATATTCTTTTGTTGTGTGAGGAGGCTGAAACACTTTGATTGTTAATCTGATTAATGTTGAAAACCTGCAGCTCCAACCGATATGAAATGTTGATTAAACATAACAGCTGGAGTCAACTGACTTTAGCCCACACCGTCACAAATGGAAGTAATGGTCTGGGCTACACCTTGAACTCCATTTGTACGTAGCCTATTTTCATTTGTGTGAACCTGCATCAGCTGTTAGCATTTCCTGCTCCTGGTTTCACTTTCTTCGTGGAAACAATCGCTGTATTTCTTAAAATGAAGAAAACGTCGACACGATTTTGAGGCAAGACCTTACGTTGCGATTTCTAAGCAGATTTACGGACGGCTATCAGAGATACCAGACATCAGCACAAAGAGTAAGTTGCAAAGATTTCAGCAGAATATGTATGACGTGTGTATTTAAATTTCACTGAATTGTGACTCTGAGAAGAGTTTTTATGCGAATTCTGTCAATCATGTTCAAAAAGTTAACCTCTAAAGGATAGTAACTGTACCGTTAGCTTATTTATTGGCTACATATTCTCTTGTTTAAATTAGACAGCAAACTCATGGGTGAGCTATTCAGATTGACTAGCTGGTAAGCATGCTGGCCAGTTAGCATACTGGCACTCTAGCTAGCTTGTTAACTGAAATAGCTTGCCGAAGTAGTTTAGCAAGTGAGCTAGCTTGTTCAGGAACCTAGAAACAATGTATTCAGCTAAAGGGAATGAAATTGTGCCATCCGCTCATGTCTTACAAGTGCTGCCTTATTTTGGAAAGCCTAAAACCACATTTATTTTGTGAAGACGTACATGTATTTATCTCATATGAAGCAGGTGAGTCATGTAACATCCTCCTGGTTTAACTAGACAGCATCAGTCATGCAAATGAATCAGAGGAGGAGGTGACTCTGATCTACCTGGCTGGTAGATGGATAATCATCAGAGACAAGAACAAACAGCCACATGATGCTTATGTACTGGGATGCTGCAGGTGGAAACAGAGCTGAAGGTAGGCTGGACTCAAACACAGCTCAATCATTTATTCAGCTTCAGCATAAATACAAACTTCTATAATAGATAGTTCCAATGAAAAGTGTTCACAATGTGTCAAACCTTTGAGGTCACAAAGTTAACTCTTAAAAGACTTCACTGCCATACGATGAAGTGGTGTGTAACATGGATGTATTAACAGAACTGGAAAGGACATCCTGCTGCCAGTTTGCCCCAGTGACGAGCTTGTTGAACTGTTGCCCAGAAAGCATTATCTCTGTAGACCATCATTATGAAAGAATCAGTTGACAGGACATCTTGAACACCAGAGAAGGTCAATTATAACCTTGACCTTCTCTGCTGCATATTTGTATGATAAATCCATGAAGGTTTTATATTTGTAAAACTTTTTCAGAGCCAGTTGCAGTAGGTTGCACAACACAAACCAGCAGAAGAGGAAACCTTTTTGCCATATATACTGGGTGAGAAGCTTTCATTGGACTGAATGTACGCCATTTTGAAGTCTAATATGTAGTTCTCATAATACATCCATGTGTGTAAAACAGTTTGAAATGAAACTCTTCATTATGTTAACTGCAGGTTTGTATTTCTATTAACTCTCATTTCTCCAGGAATTTTTTTTCTGAGCTCCACCAGGCTTCACTTTGAAAATAGGGTCAATAGATTTAAACTGCGACCGGCCCAATACATTCTGTGGAGGATAGGCTTGTGCTCATTCATTCACAAGATAATAATGTCACCATCACTTGTGATTTTGCATCTGAACCAAGTGACACAGAGTAGAGTAAAACTATGTTATAAAACAGAGTATTATCTGCATAAAGATCCAAAACAGACAACCTGACCCAGGAGTACCAGGAATACCATGTAGCAGAAGTTAAAATTGTCTGGAAATCTGAATCCTTGTTCTTTATCTGAACCACTTTGGATCCTCTGAGCTCAGATAAATCTCCTCGTACTGCCACAGCTGCCGTTCTGTTTGTAAAATTCCACTGGCAAATTACACACAATGCAAATGTGGCCGTACCCTCAATCCACAGCCACTCACAGAAACCATATCCGTGTCTCCCTTCAGCTTGTTTTGAATACACCAGATGTAAACTTAGACTCCACTCGCTACCCGTCATGCAAATCCACAGGTGGGTCCAGTTTAAAATGAGCTTGTGGTGAAACAGTCGAGAAACAAAATGGCCAAATTAAAAACAGGAGATCCTCTTGAATGCAAAACCAAGACAGGATGGATGTTGTTTAGATGCAACACCAGCCTGGAAACACACATGTGTGATGGAGGTGTGGAAAACCTAAATGTAGATGGGGTTTTTTTTTCCAGGAACCTTTTATCTCAGTTTAGAGGATCACTCTCTGGCTGAATCTGTATTTAAACTTAGTGAATGAGTAGCTGTCATGTCATTAATCCATGGCTGTTTATTGGTTATCACTGGTCATCAAACACATAGATAACAAGCAGCAGAATAAGAAACTTTTAAGCATGTTAAAAAGTAGTCAGTCACTATATGAAGCAGCTGTAGTGCTGTTTATTCCATGCACAAACAGGACAGAGGGTAGCAAGAGGTTAAATGGTAGTGAGTGGTTAATTGATAGTTGCCGAATAGAATCTCCTGACCACAAAGTCCACAGAAACCACAGCGAGGGAAACGATACAGGAGGTGATTGTACAGGTGTCTGAGTTCCCTGAACTACACACCTCTTCACCAGCAGACACAGACAAATCAATGAAGAGAAACAGTGTTGGATCAACATCAGCTTCAAAGTCTGATTATTATCCAGTCTGGGACAATAAACAGTGTTCATGATACTAGCTAGCAAAACCTGCTAAATCAGTTGTGTCAGATACAAACAACAACACGCTTTATTTAGCTGCATGATGAGGTTATACTAGGTGGATAGCAGATCAGATCGCAGATTCAAAACACAGAACATTGATATTGCCAGTGGACAGCCACGAGCCTGTAGTATGGTTCATTTTCCCAGGAGAATCCTGTTCTTTCTGCACTGTGAACAAAAAAAATAAAACTTCAAATGCAAACTTACTGGGTGGAAAAGTTGACTTTGTCAAGGTGGAGATTAAAACTATATGTTCAGTTCAGTCAAACTTTCCTGGAGAAAAGTTTAAATTAAGAAATTTCAACGACTGCGCACAATTCATGATCTACTTAAAATGCCCCCCCACCTTGATCTTGATCAGCAATAGAGAGGAAATCTGTGATCAAGAAGGGTTTGGGTGCACAAGCCTATTTCATCCACTTCCAGATTAGGTTGTGGATAGCTGACATCTCATTGGTTGCACATTGAAAGGTCACTGACACACACAGTCAAAGTTGAATCTGATTGAACTTCTTCAGTAGTCACTGTGAGTTGTACAGCTTTTGAAGGCCATTGATCCTAAAACACCTCTCTGGTTTTACTTCTGCAGATCCCAGAAAACTCTTTAACTGCAATGTCTGAAGCCAGCGAAACCATTACATCTGACATCCTTACTTTGTATCATGGAGTAATAGCCTTGTTGGTCTGCAACCTCTTAGTGGATCTGCCTGCTAATGTTTACGTGGTGTGGCTGATAGCAGGCAGGACCGTGGCCTCAGAGCTCTTTGCCCTCAACCTAGCCATCTCTGAGATCCTCTTTTGCTTCGTCTCTTTATAAGATGCTTCAATTCCTGCTTAGGATGCCGGTGGACGTCGGGATACTGGTGCTGCAGTGTATCTTACAGCTCATGTTCATTTCTCGCTCCATCTTCCAGAGTTGTATCTGCCTGGATCGCTACCTGGCTGTGGTGCATCCCACGGTTTTCCTCAGGTAACTCAAGAAAATGCTTAAATGGGCTGATCAAATCTGTGAAGTCTGAAGGCATTTCTGTAGTTTTATTTTACATTTACCAGGCCAAAGAACCTTTTCATACCTTAAAAACATATCAAACTTTTCAGATTAAGGTATAATGTCTGTGGGAAAAGTAACTTTAAGGGGTACAACAGATGAATTTGGTTCTTAGACAGGCCAAAGTGAATCCCTAAACGTTGCTTCTGTTCCTCAGTATGCTCTAAGGTTTTAATAACTTTAATTTAAGGTTTATCCGATTTCATTCACTAATTAATTCCAGCTGTTCAAATTCTGAAACTGATGTTTTTACCCAGTCCTTGTTTGTGCAAGCCACAGTTTCTATTATTTGAGACTGTTCCATTATTTGAATACCGGCTTTTATGAGAATTTTAAAACTTTTTAAGTTTACCCATTTGTTTAATTATCAGAGCTTCCTGTTTGCTCACTGCTATGATTTGTCACTTCTTAAACAAGTCTTTTTTATCCTTTCCACAGGTTCAGACCTCTCCGTTACAGGTTAGCGTGCTGCATGGTCGACTGGCTGCTGATGCTGTTGTACTGCATCGTACCTGTCTTCACACTTTCAACCATACATTTAACGTACCTGCTCATATCCAAGTTTGTGTTCTTCCTGCTGCTCATGTTGTACTGCGGCATCCATGTTCTCTGTGTGCTGAAGCAGCCAGGGCCTGGCGATGGCGACCAAGACCGTGAGAACTGGAACAGCATGAAGAGGAAGGCATTTAAGGTCATCACGATCACCCTGGTGTTCCGTAGCATCACGCAGTTCCTCCGAGTCTTCATCCTGGGTACAACACTGTTGTATGCATCACATCAGGTCGTTCTACAGGTCACATTAGTCAGCCTGTCCATTAGCATCATCAGCAGGTTTATCACCCCTCTGCTGTACCTCCACAGAGCCGGAACACTGCCCTGCATCAAGTTCTGAGTTTGGTGTAACTGTTTCTTAGAAATGTTAGGAAAATGCTGAATCAGTATCTGTGACGTCACCTCTCAGGTTCCTGAGGGGAGGGTTTGAAGTCTGGAGTCTGGGTTTACAACTCACCGCTATCTTTGTTAACAACTGGAGACAGGAAATCCAAATTTGGGAAAATGCGTGGAGACTGGGTGGAACTGAAGTGGGAGGAGCAACAGAAAACCACCAAAGCTGAGTGAGACAGCTGTCAATCAATGCAAACAAACCACCAAACATACTCCCCTTTAATACTTAATATCCTCTTAATACAATAATGATTCTGAAACTCTACTAACTCACCTTCGAAGAAGTGAAATTATCTCCCGAGAGCTGACCTTGGACCTTGGATGTTTTTAGACAGAAGTTGGGGTTTTCCTTTTAAGATTTCTTGAAGCCACTTCACTTAACTTTTCTTGACCCTTTGAGGGCAGTTCACCTTGCAGAAGCCCCATTTGTGATCTTGGTGCTACGTATGTTGCTCCATGATTGTCACATCGCGTGCCCATTTTTTTAAGCAACTTAAGCCTTCGTCTGAAGGGTCAAAGCTTAGGAAGCGTCATTTATATAGCACTTTTATCCAAAGGCTTCACAATTTTGCCTCTCATTCACCTGTTCACAGCAGCGAGCTACCATGCAAGGTGCTGACCACCAAAAGCAAATGGGGATTCATTATCTTGCTCAAGAACTAAGTTAGCCTAACCATAGTTTAAAATAAAGTGCTTTGGCAACACTTTCAACATAATACTTTGTAATGTTGCCGCAGAAACACAACTTTCACTTTTTTATAGGATTAGTACATGAATATCTAATCTTTTTTAGGATGTTTGAACAGGAAGTCATGACTCCTCCAGTGTGACACATTGCTGCTTTACTTTTCAAAGTTAGAAATATTTCTCCAACTAAAACCCACTCATTTGCAGAACACGATGAAGAGCATTATTCATGTCATGAGCTGAAATCATGAAAAACCAAATCACCTGGGACCTTTAACATTCAGGCTGCAGCTTTATGTAACACATCTAAAAATCCTATTAAGTGCTCATATGAGCCTGTATATAGAAGAAAAAAACTGCTCTGACACTTCATAGGAATGAAAACGCTGCGATATTCCGAAGCTGCTTTGATTGTTAAGGTCAAACAGAGAGCAGCAGGTTCAGGCAACCTCAGATCAATCAGATTCTCACACACACACACACTATCACACATATACACAACTCTACATACATCCTGCTGCACACACTCTTCATCCCCCTTGCCTTGATGTTGCAGTAACACGATGTAACAGCGGGCCTGGATGGCTCCCATGGGTGCTGGTTAGTCAACTTAATGGACTGCCACAGCTAGCTTCAAAGACTCGGCGAGCAAAAAGAGTAAAGAGTGACGGGGAGGGAGAGGAGGCGTAAAAAGAGCTGGAAGAGCAGAGAGAAACACGAGGGTGAAGAAGTCATCGTCTGAGTCGGCCTCAGTGATGGAGAAGTTGATGGAGCGATGACAGGAGTTACAGGGATGTTAATTCTGCAGTATTGAAGGTCATGTATGACGATTGATTTGGTCTGAAAAAAACTGTTTTATAGCCCTAATGAATTTTCTGTACTCAAAGCTTGAATCTGATTGGTCAACGTATCAAAGAATGTGTTTAGAGTCGTGACCTCATTGTTGATAACCTCTGTGTGTGAGCTTCTGGCTGTGTCCAAACATTTATATTCACTGTCGGCGTATCTCTCTTCTCTTTTATTTTTCTGTCAGCATAATGCATGATAGTAGTTAGCTCTTGGTTAGTGACCATTGATTGTAAATACTTTTTACACTGTATTGGTGGGTAATTACATGCACTATATAGGGTGTAATAATTCTCACTGGACCTTCAGACATACTTCTTACTGCATACTGTATCTTCATCCCCCATGGTGACACCGGTAGCATAAGTCTCAAACTGTGCACGCTTCCAGTTTCTGACCTAACGGGCTAAAGTCTGATGTTACCTCCTCCCTCTGCAGACTTCGTTGGTCTATAACAACGTCACCCGACTTCCTCCTTTGACCCCGACGGTTAAGAGTCATAATTCCTATGGCCGCTACAGGGCGCTGTCATGTAAACATATACGGTTTCTGGGGATTTGCTAAATAAACTCTCATTTTTCTTAGAGGCTGGACTCTCTGTAGATGCAGAGGTTGAGGTAGAAATAGTTAGAAATAGCAGCCTGAGTAGAAGGGCAGAAATAGGAGGGACTGAAGATGAAGGAAATAAAGGAAATAAGGAGAACAGGAAGCGAGGAGGAAGAGGAGGCACGTGGCTGGAAACCACAAAACTGTTCTATGATCTGTGTGTGTGTGTGTGTGTGTCTTTTGATCAGGCCTGGTAACTACCTACAGACTCTCTCTGTGGTTCTGGATTTTTCAGGCTTTTCCTTTTCCACCACCACGAGCAAAACACACATGGCACACACACACACACACACACACACACACACACACCGTGACAGTTGAAGCTTTAAGCCGTGCAGCCGCAGATCAATAACATTTAGATTAGAGTCAAACACACACAGCAGCACAGTGAGTGTGTGTGTGTGATGTTGTCTCAACATAATACAGGGAAAAGTAAAGAAAAGTCACCTTTAAACTCCAGCACACACGAATGAGGGGCAGTGAGTGAAAAAGACAAACTGAAAATGTCTCAGCTGTGGAAACATGGCAGTTTGTTACATTTGTTGTCAGACAAACAAACAAATAAGAATATATATAACTATGTAAATACAGTCTGCATGCTAGCAGCTCTGTGAGGCTGTACTCAGACACAGCTAAATGCTAACTTCGGCATGCTAACGTGCTGATGTTTAGCAGGTTTAATGTTCACCATCTTAGTTTAGAGTATTAGCATGCTAACATTAGCTAGTTAGCAGTGAACACAGAGTGCAGCTGAGGCTGATGGGAATGTCTGTAGTTCTGCAGATATTTGTTCATAAACCAAAGTGTTGGACACATTAACATGTTGACCTGATGGTGGCGCTAGATGAGAAGTCAGAGGATCACCAACGTCAGTAGGATTCGTCCTCTGGGGAACATGAATGTCCAAACCACATTTCATGGCAATCCATCCAATAGATGTTGAAATACAGCCTCACCACTAGCAGGCTAAAACCACGACAAACGTTCAAAGTGAATTAAAGAGTTTAGAAGGAAATAACAGAAACAAATTCCTTCTTCAACCAAACTTTGTCTTTGGAGATTTAAAAAGACTTTACATTTGTGTAATTGTGTTTTTGTGAGTGTGAGTCTGTGTGTGTTTGTATGAAGTGGAAACTTTGGCATGTGGGAATGTGTGTGTTTTGACAGTGGTGTCAGTCCACCACTCCACCCTTGTGCTAAGCTAGCAGAGAACAGGAGCGATCCCACAAATATCAGCCTGTTCCAGACGCCTGCAGATCATATTCTCACAGTTATTGGAGGGTTTCAGTAGATTACAGCAAAATGACTGCGGTACAACAGGAAGTTGTCTGAGAGCAGAAGAACTTTCACACGTTTCTTTTGTTTGTTTATGTTTAACTCGCAGTCTATTGGTCAGTTTAATTCTCTTTGTTTTATTGTTTGTAAAAAAAACAACAACTGGGAAATAAAACATGAAGTTCAACAGTGTGTCTGACCTGAAACACTGTGTGTGTGTGTGATGACCATATGGATGTAATGATACCCTGCATAACAAGCAGATAGGATTACACACACACACATGCATGCAATCATACTGTTACACTTGTATGCACGCATGCACAAATACAGACGCACACATCAAACACACTCACACACGCACACACTCACACACACACTGTATATCAGAATGTTGAATGGAGGAGCCAACTCAACTGCAGAGTGGTGCTTATCAAAGTAACTTCATGATTATCAAACTAACTTCAGCCTGACTGACTGTTTGAGCTGTTTTTCTCGGCTTGTACCAACTTGTAAAAACTCTAAATTCATATTCACTTGCATCAGCCCCTCTCCTGTATCTTACAGCAGTACGTGGCCTTGTTTCTTTCTGCGGTCTGTGACTCTGCGGTCTGTGACTCTGTTGACTCTGTGGTCTGTGACTCTGTTGACTCTGTGGTCTGTGACTCTGTTGACTCTGTGGTCTGTGACTCTGCGGTCTGTGACTCTGTTGACTCTGTGGTCTGTGACTCTGTGGTCTTGACTCTGTTGACTCTGTGGTCTGTGACTCTGTTGACTCTGTGGTCTGTGACTCTGCGGTCTGTGACTCTGTTGACTCTGTGGTCTGTGACTCTGCGGTCTGTGACTCTGTTGACTCTGTGGTCTGTGACTCTGTGGTCTTGACTCTGTTGACTCTGTGGTCTGTGACTCTGTTGACTCTGTGGTCTGTGACTCTGCTCTGGTTGTGACTCTGGGGACGTGATGAAATGCGTCGCTGCAGGAAGCGGCTGCTGAACATCTGATTCTGAAGCCGTGATACATCCGAATCAGCTCCCGTTGTAAGGTGGCTTCAAACCATCAGCTGATGTGGTGGTTTCCATAGCAACGACGAACGACGCAAAGCGAGGCCGCTCTGTTTTATGAGCTTGAAAAAGTCTGTCCTGCCTTCAAAATGTCCGGAAATAATGGTTTTATGTTCTAAATGCATGTGTGTTATACGTACACACTAATACTGTGTACAGGTACACACACACACACACACACACAGATTGTAATTCGTTTAGTGCTGGTTGACTTCCTGCACAGTGTGTCATGTTTGATGTTTAAATTAAAGCCATCGATCAGCGTTTGGCTCTTATTAAAGTTCCCCCCCTGGAGATGAAGGGTGTGTGTGTGTGTGTGTGTGTGTGTGTGTTTTATCATTTGGTTTCATTCCTCAGGGGTCAGGTTTGATATATATTGTATCACTGTATCAATTATTTTTGTACAATTTTTCTGTAAACTGCGGTCACGGCCGCTCTGTTTTCAGACTCATGAGTAATGGAGCTAAAAAATGTAAGGTTTGTCCTGAGGGTGGCGATAGAGGAAAGATCGCAGACTCATTAAAGTCCACAGGGGTCCATCCTGTGGAGAGCAGGAATGAGATCAGGACATTTATACTGAAATGTGAATTGTATGTAATATCAAAAACTGTGACAAATGTCTGGTCAGACTCATCATATTGTGACTTTTTTTGTAGAAAAATATATTTTTTAAAACTATCATGAATGTAAAAGTTCCTTCTTGACCTTTTGAGCAGTAGCTTGACGGGGGAAAAAATCTTAACTCAGCTTTCAACTACATCTCATGATCTTCATCAGCAAACAGAGATTACTCAGTTGTCATGTGACGTAAGTAGGGAACTCGTACGTACGCTGATGCGGTTGAAAGTTTTGGAAAACAAGCTGGTAAGTGGACCTTTAGTTACGATTATTTTCCAAAACTCAAGTACCTAAACCTTTGAAGTAATACCTAACCCTACTGGCTAGTAGTTGTTGAGATGTCTGTGTGTATTTTCATGCACAGATGTTCTTAAAAATCACAAATTCTGTATTTAATAAAAGATAAAGAAACAGATGAAGACAAGTAAAGAGATGAGAAATAAAGAAAAAGAAAGGAAGAGGGTGGTGTAAAGACAGAGTGACAAAATACGAAACAATAACGTGATAGGGAGGAAAGAGGGTGTGAAAAGGAAAAAATGAAAGAGGGAAGGAACAAAAGAACAAGAGGAGAGAGAGAGAGAGACAGTTATTTGGCAGAGAGACGTGAGAGGAAGACAAATAAACACAATCATACCAGCACACACAGACGCTGCAGAGTGAGTCCGAGCCAATATGAAGTGAGACATATGTTTGTGCCCAAGCTCCAGGCTGCTTCTTCCATTCACACACACACGCGCACACACACACACACACACACACACACACACTTGTTAGGTGGATGTCTACCCTGCAGCTTCGCCCACACCCTCAACCTTTTCCACAAGACTTTCAAACGTTCAGATTTCGACACGTGTAAAAACCAGCGTTGTACAAATTCTGAGTACGGATCAACCGATCAGCCTGCTTGACATGTTTCGATTTGGGAGGTGTGTTTGGAGGCCTAATCTGCACCTGGTATGAACATGTGATCTGTTTCTGGATAATGACATCTGATCACAGGCCTTTGCTTCTACACCTGCTATCAATAAGCGCTCGCTTGATCTCCTGCGATCAGATCTGAGTCAGTGTGCACATTAGGACATTAATGTGACATTAGGACATTAAAATCACGTGCTAGCTACTGCTTGTAGCTTTTGGCAGACAGTTTGAGCTAGCAGGAAGGGACAGGGTTTAGGCGACCTTTCAACTTGCTGGGTGGATGTTCGTCCTAAGAATGAGTTCACGCTGTTCAGATGTCATGTACACCTGACTGAGATCCAATCACAATGGGAGACAGACCTCCTGATGTGGTCTGGACGGTCCAAAATAGATATCTAGATACAGGAAATTACATCACAATAAGCAAAAATACCAGTGTAGGCTCTGAGGAAATATTTCTATTGTGTAAGTCTATTGTATAAGTGTTCAAATAACTTCTGGAGTGTTAAGAAATATTTAGTTCAGTTAGTTTCTACAGTCAGAATTGTTTTGTGTTTCCAAAACCCAAAGATATTCAGTTTGCAGTGATTTAAAACAGCAGCACATCTTCACATTAGAGAAGCTGCAACCAGAAAATAATAATAATAATAGTAGTTTTTAATTGAATTGAATATTGACTTAAATGATTAATAGATTATTAAAATTGTTGTCGATTGAGGAATTGTTTCAACACTAGCGCTCTTCAGTTCAACAGAGGTTGTATCATCTGAATCTCTGTGGTTCTTCAGACTGCACACTCCTGTTCAATAAGTGATTGGCACATATTGTGTTTGATTCAGAAAAACGTCAAATAACAGAAGTTTAAGAGGCTCTAACTGCTGTTTTTCTGTCTTTATTTTCAACCTGACAGACTTCCAGCTCCCTGTCTTCATCTCTCATCAGAAATAATTTATCTTTACCTACGACACACTCTGCGTCATTTCCTGTTTTGTTGTCATCCTCGATGATTCAGGTGTTTCTGTAAAACCAATCAGAGCAGGCAGCAGTCCGTCAGCAGCTTCCTGTCTGTGGTCTTCCTTTTTTTAGCTCCCCTGATAAAAGATTTGTCTAAATCTGTCACTGTTTGTAGAAACTTCCAGGTCACTGAGACCTGAGCACGGGTCAGGACGACCGGGACACGGTGAGTGGTTATTTTTGAAAGGATGACCACTTTCAGTTTTTCTTTTTTTGTCTGTCTCTCTCTTGTTCCACTGTTTCAGTGAGTTGACTGTTCAGAATAGCCATTGGTGTTCCAGCATTGGTGATTCTGATGTCACTGCATGTCAACTTAAGTCAAATGTCCTGTTGCTGATTGACACCTGACCTCTGGATGTTAGAGGTAAAGGTGTGTTGGGACCAAATATGAATACCTCTCTCGTCTCATTGACGTTGATTCATAAAGCTGTGGGATAAGCACTTATTTTTGCTTATTGGAACATTATTAACTTGCATGGACACATCTTCATCCTCATGAAGCCTTTGTCTGCAACCTGTTACCTGTTGAATCAAAGGCTGCCTTCACACTGTGAGCCTTAGTGCTCAATTTGGATTTATTGCTCAGCTGTTCACATTAGTTCTTAAATGTGGCCAATATCACTGATTCCAGTGTGAACTGGTCACGGTCCTGAACTGACCCACATGCGCAAAAGATCAATAACAAAGACGTCACAGCAGCACGCTGTCGTACGGAGGTAAAGATGGAGGCCACTGTAGTCAGCGTTTAGAAATTCCTGAGCAGATTATAATGATGAGGATGAGGACGAGAAGAAAGAAGCAGCTGTCTTTCATGTTTGTATTTCCCGCTCCGTACATCCCGCCCTATCACTACTGCACATGTGCAACTCTCGATCAGAGATGAGAAGGAAGCGCGATGGCTCACTCGTTAGCTACTTCCATTTCTGTTGAGAGTTGCACATGCGCAGTACGGACAGGATTCATCGAGCGACTCCAGAGTGACGTAAAAGTCGCATATATTCTGATCTGACCTGTACCTGATTTAGGACCACATATGAAAGTGGCCCAAATCAGAATTGAAAAGATCAGATTCCATGTGATTTGTGCTGTTCACACTGTTATAAAAAACAGATCTGAGTCACATAGGAGCAAATATTATATTGAAATATTGAAAGAGTTCCATAGTGACAGTCAAAAACCCAAAGATATTCAGGCTGAACTGAGGATTATGTAACAAAAACCTAAAGGGCTCAGAGAGGCTGATCTGTGTCCTCTGTCGTCCCACTGAGAGATGGAGGGATGACGAGGATGAAGAGGAGGTGGTGGCTCCGTCAGTCGTAGTTCTTCCATATTTATAGAGGAAGTCATGCGTGTGGGACGAGAGCGAGGAAACCACTTAACTCGTCATCACGCCTTACTGCACAGAGAGAGAGAGCATGTGTGTCAAGTGTCTGACAGTCTGCTTGTTTTCTTACGTAACTGTCTGGTGTGTGTGTGTGTGTGTGTGTTGGTCAAACTTTATGTTTCCACAACTTTTCTGTGCAATGATGTGTGTTCAGATGGATCCTGAATCCACCAGAAACTTCTCCGCTCTGGTCCTTCACCAAGTGGCGTCACAAAGCCGCAGGTTCAGTGCTCAGTTTGTGCCGCCTTGAGGAACATCGATATTAGTTTTATTCACGTTGTGGTCGATGATTGTTTTGTTTTAGTCTTGTGGAAATCTAAATCAGCTTCTGCAGAAGAGATATTTTGGATGTGGATGATATTCTTCTACTAATCAGTAGCTACAGTGTGTGATGCATTCAGGTCATTGAATAAAACGAGCTAATTAGCACATTTGTCCATTCATCCATCTTTCCGAGTATCGTTTAGTTTTTATTCATTCAAAGGTTAGTTTTTATTTTGTTTTACTCTCATTTAAAAAGGTCTTCAACGAATATTTTTTAAATAAAGTTTTTATTAACAGACTCAATCCTCAACTTTCCCACCGATCCGTTTTGACATGCAGATCTCTGGACGTTCATTCGGTTTGGAGATGAGATCAAATTTGCTTTGTGTTGCTCAAAGAACTGAAAAATATCCACTAGCGTGTCTTTTAAAAATCCCATGTGCAGAGCCAAACCAGCAACATGTCAGTCCGTCTCTCAGTCCTGTCTGACTTCCTGTCTGCGACTCTTAGCTCCATGCTCATTGGTTCCTCCTGAAGACGTAAATCTTTAATAAATAGTTTCATGTTTCAAACAGCTGCTCACTGTAGTCTTTATCAAACAAACAGGAGGAAATAGTGCATCTGTTGGGGACTATTTTCACCGGCGGATGAATCCAATGCTCTAGTGAGTATTTGGGGCAGCAGGACGGTGTGTAAATAAACTCCAGTGTGTGTGTTCATGTTGATGAAGGAACAACAGTCTGGTTCTGAAGCCAAAGACAAATGTAGATTATCAGCTGATCAACTTTATGTTTGTTTGTTTGCAGGTGAAACACAACGGTCTCATACAGGAGATGAACCATCCGACAGCAGGACGCATCACTGTGCCCGGTCAGCGCACACACACACACACACACACACACACGCATGCACACAAACACACTCACACACACACACACACACACACACACACACACACACACAGTTGTCCTCTCTCTAACCCTTAACTTTCTGTTTTTGACACCAACTTGTTAAATTACATTTTCCAAGAAGTGGTGTTGTTCTGTGCATTGGGGCACTGTTATTGATGTCCTGCTGAGACACACACACACACACACACACACTCTGCTGGGGCGGTCCTGTTATGAATTTCCCTGCAGATACACAAACAAATATTTCTCATTAAAACTACAGGATCCTGTTCAGCAGCGCACACACACACACACACACACACACGTCCATTGGGACTCTGCTGCTCGGTTGGTTTGATGGATCTCAGTGTGTTTCCACTAAGAGGAAGCTGTTTGTCGACCACCGTGTATTTACAGTGTAATCTGTCTTCTAGCCTGTGTGTGTGTGTGTGTGTGTGTGTTTCTGGCCCAGCAGGGAGACATTCATATTGAGTGGAGGCAGGTAGTGTGTGTTGCGTTTGGTGTGGAGCGAGTCGGCTTCACTTCACCTGAATTCTTCTTCTCAGCTCACTTTATCACCCCACACTAGATCACCTGGAGAGAAACAGTCCAGTTTGACCACCAGATCTGTTAGTTAGACGGTTTATAATGAGACACGGTGAGTTCAACAGAAGTACGGCGCTCACGTTACAAAGTCATCTACCAGGAATGTGACTTTGCACGTGTTTCATTGGTCGCCACAGCGTCTTTCTCGTTGACGTGAAAGTTGAGCCTAGTTCAACTTTTGCAAAGGAACTTGAGCCGCATTCAGACGTGATTAACCTGACGGGGGGGGAGGTGGGGAGTAAGATCTTCACCGTCTGTAATTTAACTCATCGTTCAGGACATGTTAACCCGGGTGAGGTGACAGGATCTGGTCTGTAAGAGACTAAAGCCTCCTCAGGGGGGCAGAGCTGAAGATACTGCAGGAGGTGAATCTGAGTCAAAAAATCGCACTCCTCCTCACTCAGTCAGATCTGAACTCACATGAAACTCATATTGGATCATTCAGTGTGACGTCCACTTCCCGAGGAGATCATTATCTGTGATGTCCATCCAGAACAAACATCCAGAAAGAACAAAGAGGCTGCAGAAGTTGTTTTGAACTTTTCTTCAGTATCACAGTAATCCAGTGATATGAGCTCCGGATGGGATTCAAATCAGTGACCAGAGCAGGTGACTTTAAAATCACCCCACCTCCCCTACAGACAGAAATCCAGTTCCAAATGCTGCAAAAAGCCAACAGTAAGCTGGTAACTAAGCTGTTAGTGAGAGGCAGCGAGGACGACGACGACAGCTGCAGATGACTTTACACATTTTGTTTAAAGCAGTGAAAGTTACCTGTAAGCCTGGGGACATCCTGACCGCTCACAGGGCCGGAGCTGGCGTCTCTCTGAACTTTTTCCTGTTTTCTCTGCGCCGGGTCGCTTACTCCCCCTGACACTCTGTTCTCAGGACTGTTCATCATTCCATTAAATAAAGAGTTACTGAAGAAGGAAAAAAAGCTAGTTAGCTCGTTCGCTAACGGGACACTAAGTTGACACAGTAATCAGTAAAACTGCAAAGTGACGATAGCGTCCTCCATTTTGGACTCAGCTCTGTCAGAGTGGATTTGTGTGGAATCGGCTGGTCGCAGCGTTGAAGTGCTGGTGTGACCGGGCCTCAAAGACACGACACGATCAGAGAGAGACGGGATGAACTGTTTCCATCAATACAGAGCATCTGTCTGTGGTCACACACACACACTCTGCTAACTCTCAACATGACGTCCCATGATGCTCCACTTGTCCTGTAATCTTCTTCTCTCCTGTGATTTACACCAGACCATAATGTGTGTGTGTGTGTCACCGCCTTAACAACATCCTTTTCTTTGCTCTCCTGTTCTCTCCAAGTGTGTGTGTGCGTGTGTGTGTGCGTGCGCGTGTGTGTGCGTGTGTGTGTGTGTGCGTGTGTGTGTGTGTGTGTGTGTGTGTGTGTGTGCGTGTGTGTGT
>SEMN01000605.1:45000-51366 GCA_005408345.1 Macquaria australasica | reverse complement strand
TACCTCGGAGGTTAATTGAGCGTGAAAACGTGCAGCTCAGAACATTCATTGGCCGGCCTGTTCTTGACATTCCTCTGTGTGTGTGTGTTGTTTTAGAGACAAGAAAATAAATAACAGGAAAAGAAGTGTGTGTTCGTTAAATAAATTTGTTATATAATTGGAGAAGCGTGACGATTGGCGGATGAGCTGCTGGTAGATGAGAAGCTAAAGAAGCAGCTTCACTTCGTCCTGCTGGTGGCGCTGCACAGAGCAGAACCCGGGCAACGCTCCTCTCCTGCGACCGTCGAGTAGCTCAGCTGATCTGAAACCTGTCGTAGGTGTGTTCTCAGCAGTGATGGAGAGACACTGAATACATAAATATATAAATAATTACATATATTTATATGTGACATTATGGTCCGTTCTTCACTTTTCACATAGAAAGAATGTAATATGTTCACAGCACTGGAAGGTCAAACAAACCTGCTGATAATGATATCAATATCAGTGGAATCAAACTTTTAATATATTAGAAAATACATAACTTAATAACCTTAATAAATACACAATAAAACTGCATTTAAATTCAAAACAATCAATAATAATTAAAAGACCAATGCACTATTATTTTATTGATTTTATTGGTAAATAATTAGTTTAAAAAATAAAAAATATAATGAAACAGTGAAAAATATGTAATATTATGTCATAGTAACTGTAACAAAGCACTTAATAAATAAAAAAGTAAAAACATTTGCTAAATAAAAATATATAATATAATACAAATAGAGTAAAGTACATTTAAAAATGTATACACTTATAAAACTTATATATAATACTTAAATATATATATATATATATATATATATATATATATATATATATATATAGATTATTAGAAAATATATAACATATATTACATGCTCCCTTCCTTCCTACTTTCCCTCCTTTCCTTGGTTCCCACACAGCCGGAGTCATGACATCACTTCCTGTCTAGCTTCTGTAGATCAATACAATGTCCCATTCAGCATTTCCTTCATCTGTCTGTATGAAAACATGAAGCGTCTTCCTGGAGTTCAGACTCCTGTCGAGCCGCGATGGGAAATGGTGTTTGTTAAAGGCTGCTAAAAACCATAAATACTGAATAAACAACAAAATTAGATGGTCCCTGTTCCAAGGCTGCGATTGTAGTTATTAAAATTGTTAGAAAAGTCAATGGGCTTTTGAATGAGGATTCATCTCGGACAGACAGAAAGATGGACAGGTTGGAAAAAGTAGAGAAATGTGATTGATGAATAGAAATATTACATAATCTTATTCCTTAATTATTTGCCCTGACACCCCTACCAACACACACACACACACACACAGAACATGGCACTTGTTGTGTGTCACTGAAGGGGAAAACAGGTTGCTAATGGGGTGAAAATAGAAGCACTGTTCACACACACATAAACAGACACAGTCATGCATAAAACCGTGCAGGCCGACACACACACACACACAGTCGCTCGTGTGATCATGCACGTGTGGGCTCAGACACACACACACGCACACACAAACTGTGAGAGTTCAGCTCATTAGTGCTGTTGTTTAAAAAAACCGATGATTGTTGTGAGTTTCCCAAAATAAACTGTTTTGTTCCCTCAGCCGTCTGACATCTTTCCTTCCTGAGTTCATCATGTGAGACATTATAGTGCTCCTCAGGGTTTTTTATCCGGCTCTTATTAGTGATTTGTGTGTTGAATCAGATTTATTTAAGAATCTAAGAGGCCGTCGCTGCCCGATCCGTATACCGGAAACCTGGTTTTGTTGTGAGCATATGCGAAAATACGGCTACTTCTTGTTGAACGTATGTCGAAGTAATTTACGGCAGCGTCTGCAGATTCCAATTATTCTTATTAAATTAATACAGGTTTTTCTTGTTTTGGTAAAGAATGTGAAGAAGAGCAAGAAAAACAAACAAAAGATCAATATGTATTTCTAAAGATGTGCAGAACAAATCAGGTTTCCGGTCCGGATTGGACAGATACTGTCAGGCAGCTCTGGCTAACCTTCTGTCTGTCTGTCTGTCTGTCTTCAGGTCCGGCGGTTCGTTTCAGCAACTTCACCCCCGATGAGCCGACGCCCCCTCCTCTGATTGGCCAGCACACTGTGCAGGTGCTGCGGGGCACCTTGTCCTACGGTGATGACATCATCAAAACGCTGCTGGAGTCGGGGGCGGTGGCCCAGAACGAAGTGTCCTGATTGGCTGAGAGAGAGAGGGTTCATGAACCTGTCCAACAAACTGATCACAGAATCAATTTGGACAAAAAGTTTGATGAGAAAAATGATCAACAGAGTTCACTTTGTTAAAATCATCCTGCTTTAAAGGTGCTGCTCAATAATGAAGACCAACACGAGTCTGTATGTGAGATTTAGTTTTATTAAAAACTAGATTGAACAATAATGCAGAACAAATGGGAATATAATTTCTGAATGTATTTTATATTAAACGTCACATGAAGTTAACTGTAAACTGCAGAATTCAGGCAAACACAACAGGGAACTTTAAAAACTCATTTTCAAACTGAAAATAAGTAAAACCATAAAACAAAGGGAGCATTTTTTAGATCTTTAGGCAAATGAATGAAGTGTGTTTGAAGTAAAAACTGAAATCGTGTTCAGATCAGTGCTTTTTTAAACAAAATATTTAACAGTATTTGTGGGAAAAACCTCGTCTTGATCTTTGGTGGGGTTTTCTCGGCTGTCACTGCGTGTAATGAATGTTTATTGTACTCTGGAAATAAACTGTTTTTATGAACAGCTGCTTTTAAATAAATCAACATAAAGGTTTTCATTATGTCAGGATACTTTCAGCCTAGCAGACACCTTCCAGTCACACTAATAACTCCCCCCAAAAAAGCTATCTGATAAGAGAAGAATTGACAATGATTGATCAGTGATTGTGTTGGTGCGTTTAGGGACACCCCAACATCTTTTAACGTCAGAAATTACCTTCGTTTTAGTCTCCTTGAATGTTTGATTCTGGTTTTGATTTTCTGATATCAGAACTCATTTGTTGGAGTGTCGCACCAGCAGGGAAAGAATCCAAATCAGTCACAGGTGTAGTGTATCACCTACAAATCTGACTCTGACACAACACTATAGGTATCTAATTACTGACTGTAATGGATTATATATTTGCAGCAAGTTTCAAGAACTGAACTGAAACGTTTGGAAGAAAGGAACTCAATGTGAAAGCAGATGGATGATTTAAAAATTGATTTGTATTCATTTATTTCCAATGTCTCCATGTTCCTAGATCTCAGCTGTTAACTTGGTAAGTACACATATATTATTACTGATAGAAATGATGACAAAACTATGAAAATAACAACCAAGTTGTAATAAACCGGTACACATAATGGGATAAAATGTAGAAAAACAGCCATATTGTCCTTTAAAGTTCTCAATCTGAGCTCAAACATGAGAAGACATGACATATTATGATCTTATAAAGTAGTTAGCAAGTTAGCTAACTTGCTAGCTAACCCGACCGATCCAGCAGACACAGAGCAACCTGGTCATCCCATTGATAAGGTCAATAATGAGTTGTGGGGTTCCTCAGGGTTCTATTCTTGGTCCTTTATATTTTCCATTTGGTTAAAGCTACATATTTTTCTATTTTTGTCCACTTGAGGTCAGCAGAACAAACTTAAAACACTACATTTGACAGCTTCTAAAGTAGTTGATGCTAACATGTTAGCAACCAGCTGCTTATTTCCACCTCCAGCAGCTACAGAGCAACATGATCCTTCATGTAGAGTGGTCCAGTATTCCCTCTCTTTTAGCTCTGTTGGTCTCCACCAACTCCTGAGGGAAACCTTCCTGTTTTTATGCACATTTACATTCATCCATAAAAACGATTTGAAGCTTTGAAGAAAAACTTAAAACACCTCTCACACCTATCTCTGAGGAGTTACAGCTGGTGTGTGGATAAAAGCAGAAGCAGACGATGAATAAAAGCTGGCGTCCATGAAGCCTGTGAGTCAGAGTGAAGGGCTGAAAACATCAGGTGTGTGTGCTCCACACACCTGAGGAGGCTGTAACCTTCCTCACATGAACACATGAAACTAACAGAAAGCTCGTATCTCCATCATGTTCTTTACATGGTTTTCAATCGTTTGAATGACGTCATCTCGTCGTGTCTTCTTCTTCTGTGGTGGTTTAATGGCAGCAACTGGAGGATTAGCTCCACCTGCTGTTTATCTCCATCAGCCAATCAGCTCGTGTTCACACAGCAGCAGTGGGTGGAGACAAGCAACAGGTGAGGGTTTATTTTTACGATTTTCTGGAAATTCGGTTAAGATTTGCACTTAATTTGTACCAAAACTTGTAAATGTGCCGCAAAACCAAAACTAGGAGCTAAAAGAAGCTAAAAAGCTCAGCTGCAGAGACGGTGATAGTTTAACATCATTCAGAGTCATTTGATCTATAAAATATTGATTAGTGCAGCTTTAAACTACTTCCTCTCGCTCTCTGTCTGCAGATAAAGTTTAAACCGTCTGGATGTAGAGTGAGTGATTCCTGAACTCATCTGCCGATATTGTTCTGGGACACGAGCAGGAAGGTATTGGCTGCAGCTTAGCTTGTTTATGGCGTTAATAATCCCCAATCATTGCTCAGCACATGGAGACACATCAGAAATAAAAAACTGAAGTCCCAGCAGGTCAATCCGTCCTGCTGGACGTGGAGATGTCTCGCTCCTTTCGGGGAAACTGCTGGAAGCGTTGAGTGCATCGATGATATTGCAGGAAGGAGCCGGTGGGAGGAGGAGAGGCATGTTGACAGTTTGATTAATTGTGAAGAAGTCCTCTGGTAGAAAGTAGATGAATCAAATGAACGTGATGTTTACTGGAATCGAGGAAACGTGACGCATCTGGACGGTGGCGGAGTCGTCGGGGGAGACGCAGATTGACATGTTTGTTTGAGTTTTGGGGGAGTGAGGGAGAGATGGGGGGCTCAGGTGTGATTCATCACAAACCAGGGACTTGCTGTAGTGTCACCATCCAAAACCCAACATCACTGCTGCAGGATCAGATGTCATTTTTCTGAAAGGAGTGATACCTCTGGCAAAATGTCATAACATGAAACCAAACAACAGCTCTCTGCAGCTCAGCGTTTAATTGAAGAGTGTTTTTAAGGATATAAAATATGCATTTTTCTGGACACCCTGCAGTCGACCGGAGTGTGGGAACACCGTTAAAAATCTGCACCCAGAGCCCTGATCAAAGACTGCAAGGCTACATATCACAGCTACCAGGGGGAACCCTTCATAAAATGTGTAAGTGGAGCAATGTCAAGAGTACAAAGAAATTCATGAAGGAACATTTTCTGCAGAATCCTCATCTCGTGTCAGGACCCTGAAGACACTGGTGTCTTGTCTTCTGTACTTTTTCAGGAAAGTTTGGCCTGTGATTGGGAGTTAAAAAAGTGCACATGGTGGAGATTTTACTGGCTGATCCAGTAGTTTGAGACTTTATATATTTAAGTTGTTCTACCTTGTTTTGTTGCTTTCATTCTACCTTCAAGAATGAAAGCAACATCTGAAACCACATTTAGACCTTTGTGTAGGAAAATACAATGTAGGATTGTTGTGGAGAGACTCAGTATTTCTAAAATCCTGGTTTTGGTTTTGTCTCCGGCTGTTTGTGTTAATCGGCACTGTGAACTGGTGACGAACGTCGTAGTGAGGAGAGGGACTGAGCAGCAACACGAGAAGGTAAGTGACAAAAAAAGTGTGGTTTTACGCGAATAACAGCAAAACAAACAAAACCTTTTGACCCCCTAAACACAGCTAGAATTATTTCAAAATAAAAGAGAAAAGAAACAAACCAAAAGCCCACAGAAACCTCCAGAGCTCCAAGGAAAACGAGACTCCTGTAAAGAAACCGTCTATAAAACAATATTTAACTGACAGTGACGTCTGGCACAGTGAACTATGGCTGTTATAGCGCAACGTTATGGCGGCACAAAGCCTCTCAGAGGAAGAGGTGGGGGGGCAGTGGCGTCGATGTCTCTCAACATTAAAGAGCGACTTAACACCTCCTGAAAGTCTTGTCTTTGCTGCCCTCCGGTGGTTTAACGTCTCATCTTGCTGCAGCAATATAGAAGTGTACTCCAGCACGCATCAGTACACTGTGACATCACTGCTGTCCCGTTACTCTTTAACTGGTTAGTTTTTGTGCCTAAACTCAAAACCAAACCGTAACCACGGAGACGAGAGATCAGAAAAATGAGTTGTTTTGGAAGGAAATGATCGAGGAGTTTAGGTTGTTTAGTTTGAGGATCTGCCGTCCAAAACACACAAAATCATGATCAGCTCAAGGTTAGGGTCATCCAGTG
>SEMN01000605.1:0-40000 GCA_005408345.1 Macquaria australasica | reverse complement strand
AATGTCCTGAGATTCAAATCTTAACCCGAGCTTGAAGCTTTAGCTGCTGGTTCACCAGACATTTTTCTGCAGTGCGTTTATGTACTGACTGCACAAACGTTAGCTGTAGCTCGCCAGCAACATATGAACCGACCGAGTAAGTTTGAGGGCGTCAGACTCTGAATGATCTCACACCAGGAGCTCCAGTTTCTCTTCTTATCTGAATTTGTGCAGCCAGGTGAAGTACGCTTCCTCTCACGCCTGTATATACACAACCACAGAGAGTGTATAAAGATGGACGACGTGACGGCTCCCCAAACATGAAGCCAAAACATCCTGATCGCCCCCTGGTGGCTGGCTGCAGTACAGGTCATAAGCCCCGCCCCCTCCATGTTAGCGGATGGGACATGGGCCAAACTGAAAAATCAAAGTACTGTCTGTCATTTCAGGTAGTCTTTGGTGTGATCATCATCATCATCATCATCATCATCATCTGTCTCACCTGCTTCTGCTCCCCCAAATGAAGCTGCAACACAAGATAACTGTGGCCTGCTTGAGGGAAACACAGTGTAGTGTTTGTCTTATTAAACCAAAGAATTCCACTTGGTGTCGATCACGTGTACTCACTTCATTAACGATGTTTTGGCCCTGAAACCTTCATACCTTTTACCCTTTTTAGCCTGATGAAACGATGAGGTTCAACACGGTCGACTCCTCTTCTGAACATACAGCGAGTAGAAACATTAGTTTCAGTTTTTCCCAATGAAGATGTCCAAAACGGCTGCGTCCTCACTATAGACTGTATATAAAGATGGACGACATGACAGCTCCTCAAAAGTGAAGCCAGGACATCCTGATCGCCCCCTGGTGGCTGGCTGCAGTATAGGTCATAAGCCCCGCCCCCTCCATGTTAGCGGATGGGACATGGGCCAAACTGAAAAGTCAAAGTATAATCATACGTCAAATAAAATGTTCCCAAAGATGGTTTCTGTCATTTCAGGTTCTTATCACGCTGATGTTTCAAGTGTTCGTCTTTCTGATCAGTTTGGTTTTAATTAGTTATTTGATGCTATAAAAAGGGGGTGATGTCATGATTGACAGCTGTGAGTGTGCTGCGATTGGTTCAGGCAGGCTCTGGCTCCAAATGACGTCACCAGCACAACATGGCAGCTCCTGTATCCGGGGTATTTTGGCTTCATTTTTGTACAGCGGGAGGGAGAGGAGACGCGTCGGCCATCTTTATATACAGTCTGTGGTGTGGAGCACTGATAAGAATGTATTCATATTATTAAATGTTGATGCCATATGAATCATTAGCAGCATAAATCCTCTGTGTCTGCTTCAAATGATGCACTGACGGAACAAACCATGTGCAGCTGTTTGGTGTTCGGGATCGGGATGTTCACAGTTTGAAGGTGACTCACTGTTCCTGTTTACAGCTGTAATGACGGCCATTAAGACCCCTCCCTTCAGTCACTTCTTCTCTTTCAGATCAGATTGTATTTCCTCCCACCACTCCTTCATCTGTCCTCATTTAACTCTGTTCAGTTTAGTCCTTTGTTATCTCTTTGTGTGGTTTTCATCACTTTCACAACATTGTTCTGGTTTTTTTAAAAATGCAACAAATATGGCTTCTCAGCATCTTTCTGTTTTGGAAATATCCATGTATTTGGGTTTTTTCTGCACTAATCTCTTTCCTTACCTTTTTTTAAAAATCAAGAACTATAGTTTAACCTAAACATGACACCGGACATATTATCAGCCTAGAAAGTAGTTCTGGCATGTGATCAATCAGCTGCGTACTTCCACACGAGTTTCTTCCTCTAAGGTTCAGATTCTGGACATTTATAGAAACGTTTGAAAAAGTCTTTATTCCACAAACAGTTCATTGTGTATTTAAACTTTTACTGACTCTTCTGTAGTCCAAATTGACCGTGTTCGGTGTGTAGAGAACTGAAATGTTTTGGGGGGTTTTTTCACGTTAACCATTTTCTGTAAAGCTGAATATTAAAATAATCTAGATTTTCTGTATTTCGGGACTCTTTATCCTGACGATCCAGTTTCAGCTAGTTCACATAACGTCAGGTCATCCACCAATCACAGCCTCTCTTTTATTTCCCTCTTTCTCTTTCTGTCTTTTTAGTTTTGTTTTTGAACTCTGTTGCTCTCTAACAATCCAGATCATCGGCCATGACTCAGTCCAATTATAACCCTACAGTCTTTACATCCTGACCCCCCCTGCCCAAGGTCTGAACTCTGAACTCTAATGTTCGGGATCAGAAGCGGCATTCTTCCATCAGACAATACAGAGGTCGTGACCTTTGTGAGCCCCGCTGAGGGCAGTCACGTTTCTGCTCGTCCTCTCTGAATCTGCTGGGACACAAAGTGGGACACATGTCCTCCTCATTCACTGTGTCAATGACCAGGAATCAGATTCAGATGCTCTTTCCCTTATGACGTTTTTTTTTTTATTCATTTCACAACTTACATGAATTCATCTAAAACATTACCTGTTTGAGACTGAAGCATCATCACATCTAGAGGATCATCTAAAACTCGTTCATGTTCCCCAGAGGATGAACTGTAAGAACTCTGCTGATCCTCTGACTTTTCATCTAGCGCCATCATCAGGTCAACGTGTTAATGTGTCCAACACTTTGGTTTATGACCAAATACCTGCAGAACTACAGACATTCCCATCAGCCTCAGCTGCACAAGTTAGCATGCTAACACGCTAAACTAAGATGGTGAACATTGTCAACATTATACCTGCCAAACATCAGCATGTTAGCATTGTCACTGTGAGCATTTTAGCATGCTGATGTTAGCATTTAGCTCAAAGCACCGCTGTGCCTCAGTACAGCCTCACGGAGCTGCTAGCATGGGATCAGGGATCAGTTGTATTCTTTGCGTAGTACCTGGGTTATTTTTCAGACAGGAGCTCTTTCTGAAAATTACTACAACGTCAGAAAAGACAAAAGTCGAATGTAGGGATACATGTATTACTTTCCACAGTGTTAGCGACCTGTGAATGTTCTACATAGTGGTTGTGTCCCACAGGTGGAACATTGTGAAGGTTGAACATGTTGAAATCGACACAAATATAAGTGCAACACAAAGTAGCGCCATATAATAATCTGTGCAGTTGCACTCGTGAAAACACAGATCCAACAACATGTTATCTGAAAGTTTCCGCCCGTGTGTTTGAAGCACACTGACCTCCAGAAAACTAACAACACGCACGAAACAAAGTAGAGACAGAACAACTGAGTGAACGGGGGGGGAGGGGGAGTGTTCATTCTGGGTAAACTGGGCCTCTTACCATTCAGAGGAAACAACAGAGAGACGAGAGACAGTCACAGAGACAGGACATGACCCGGGCGAGGACGTCTGACTGAGGACGGTGGTTTCTGAGTCCAAAATATAAAAGTTAAAAATGAAGCATCGCTCATCAGGTGACCTCTGTGATATTTACAGGAAGAGACAAACAGATGGATGTTTATATTTCAGATTTAAAGTTGAAGTTTGGTCTCTGACTCGGCCAGCGAGGTTCATTAAACCTTTCGTGACCTGACGTGGTGATCTGCGAGACCATTCAGAGGCTTCGGTTCACTCTAATCTATTGTATGGCCGTGTGTACACTGAAGGTCTTGAATGCTCCAAAACACTGGAATGCTAAAAAAAGACCTCAGACTTACCTCGCAGGAACCCTGCGTGGACCCGTTCATTTAAAAAAGAAACAATACAGACTCCTGCCTGAACTGAGCCCAAAGGAAACAGGACACAAAGATGTTATTCATACCGAAACCAATTTAAACTTCTGCTGCTCTATGAAATAATTACAACTCTGTTTACTGATTCTTTTGAAAAGTAAAATGCAAGAACAACAAGCTCTGAACAGTAATCATCTGGTTTGGACCCAAGCCAATAAAAATTCTAAATAGTGAGCGATTCTTTCTCAAAGCAAAAGCAAATTTTCAGGTATTTACACAAACTGCACCAAACACTAGTTTTCCCCACCACAACACTATAAACTAAAAATTAAAAAAGCAGACAGAAACCTAAATGTTTAAATCTACATCTATGGCATTCATGATCGCAGTTCTTGATCAGTTTCTCAACACATTTTTCAGACTTGAACAGAAACTTCAGAAGGTCAAAGACGGGTCACCTTCAGTCCTTGAACAACAGAGCTGAACTGCAGTTCGTTATGAAAATGTCAACCTCATGAACACACAGATATCTGACAGCAGATTTATTAGGACGACTGGTGACTGAAACTGGCCAACAAATGCACTGCACGAGGTTGTGTTTGGCTCGGACTCAGTCAGTGTGAATGTGAACAAACCAAATACAAAAATCAAAGTTGCAGTTTCCTCACGGACTCAGACTAAATCAATCAAAAACCATCTGGCCTTGTTTTCACCCTCAGATGCTCCACCGGGCCGAAGACTTGCCGAGACGATGGAAACAAGATGATGGAAACGAGGCAGCGGTCAGCACCGGCCAACGTCTCTGCAGCCATCAGAAGTGAATGGACCAAAAGACTGAATCAGTGGGTCTAACTGAGATCTATTGTGTGAGAATAATCCAGAACACATTGTTGAGTTGAAGCTGGGCCTAATCGAACACAGAGAGAGATCGTTTATCTGATAGCGTTAGCGTGTTAGCCTGGAAAGATTTAAAAAGTCTGTGATTCAGTCTGGACCTGATGATTCCTTTCTCTGTGAAGGGATTTCCCTCCAAAGAAAACCTCTCAATCACCTTGAAACCTGTTTTTAAGTGTGAAATCTGGTAACAGAATAATACAAGTTTGTTTGCAGTTCTGGTAAGACAGGAAGTGAGAGAAGTTTGAGCAGCAGATTCGGCTTCAACAAAAGGTGTCTTTTTGCTGGTTTGTTTGAACATCATATATTGTTTATTTGCTGAAACGATGTGTTTCCAGGTTGTGTTCGTAGAGATCTCTATCCACACTGAAGGAACTGAACAGGAAAACAGCAAAATCTCAAAAACTCAATTTCAGGGCGAGAGCGTCGGCTTAATGTGGACATGAGTGGACAAAAGTCAGTGGACAGAACCAACAACATCCTGAAGAAATAGCTCTCTTTAGACCCTGGTCACATGATAAGTGGCAGATTTCCTTTCCACTGGCGTGAGGCGTTGAGCAACAACACTGAACCTTGCAATGACTCTGAGTTTATGCCTCGTTTAATGAGCTTTAACTTTGACCTGGGCGCGCCTTCACCAAATTTGGGCTCATCCTCTGGATACCATGATTATCTGCAACATGCAGTGTTTCATGGGAGTCTGGGCTTTAGTTATCAGTTGAGTAAAGCAGATAAAGTGTCCTGTGGGTGGCGAGTGAGAAAAGCCCATAAAGTGTTCAAAATGTAAAGGGGTTCAACCTCTGGGCAGCAGCAATGTGATCAGCACATTTCAGGGATATCTGAGCATTAGATTGTGGAAATTCTTGTGCGCATGTAGAAGTTTTGTTTTTGAGGGTTACGCTAGAGAAAAGGGCATGTGGTCACCACAATCATTAGGATTCATCCTCTGGGGAACTTGAATATCCACAGTGTATTTCATAGAGTTTAGCCAGTAGGTTTAGATTTAATTGTTTTTTCAATTTGAGTTGTGTGAACTCAGAGGACGGGACGGAGTGAGACAGTCGACACTGAGACTGAACACAATAGGCAGCTTGAATAGAAAACAATAGAGGCTATAACATTTAATATTTAGCAGCTGTGAGTCTCATCAGAGAGTGTCCTGCGTTTTATCAGCCTGACCAGCCTGTCAGACCACATTGAGGGCCCATTGTTGCACATCTGTGTCTGCTGATGTGCAGAGAGAGCGTGAGTGTCCATCCCTGTCAAGAGAGACAGATTCATTCAGACAGTGAGTCCATTGTGTTTAAACTACTCATATGATACGTTCACATTATTGTAACGAATCAGAAATCAAATCAAACTTTGCAGCGATGTTGAAAAACTAAACTTCCTGTTTCAGACTTCAGATTTTATCCTTCAGTTTACGGTTCGGAAACTTTAAAATATGAAAACCAGTTTAAAGGTCAAATCAGACCCAGTTTTTTATTCTATTTTACGGCCTGTATTTGTTCTGCAGGAGCTTTTGAATATAGACTTAAAACACACACAGACAAAAGCAGGAGAGGTTTAGATTGAAATACAGAAACATGAAGCTCAGTGACTTATTTAAACTCTAAAGAGTTTTAGGGTGCGTTCACACCTGTTTAGTTTGGTGAAAGCTGTCAATGTCAAAGTGGATTTTAGAAGCTACAGTATTATTGAATCCATCTGCTGATTCAGGAAGTGGGCTTGTTAGCAGCAGTCTGTAGACGCGATGTGCAGATACATGTATGCAAATCACAGCACACATAAACATGACGTGACAAACTGAAGTCGTGTTTACGTGTTTGTGTGAACCCTCGAGGCCTGACAAGCCTGCAGCGCTGTGTGATGTCACGGCGCTCGTCCAATCAGAGGCGTGTGTCCTGCTGCCTTCAGGTGTCTGCAGAACCAATCGCCTTCATTTATAGATCAAAGCAGACGGATTCACCGATGTTCACATTAAACACATTATTTATTCTGATGTAGATGTGTGACATTAATTTCAGAGCTTCTTCTTCTTCTTCTTCTTCTTCTTCTTCTGTGAACATCACGACTTCCTCTGCTGCGTCTGGATTTATTACAGTATGAAACTCACACACACACACACACACACATACACACACATATCATGTTCACACAGACAGGAGGTTTCAAAGCATAAAATCACTGACCTGAGGGTGTGTGTGTGTGTGTGTGTGTGTGTGAGAGGGAACATGTCCTGTTATATAATGGTAATATGATCAAGGTATTTACAATATCAGTTACACAGTGTGTAAATGTCCTCCATCTGCCTTGTGTGTGTGTGTGTAAATGGTCTCCATGTGTGCCGGGTGTGAGCTCTGCAGCTGGAGGGGACACTAACCAATAAACACACACACACACACAGCCGTGAGGTCAAAGGTCAGGCGTTAGTCGGATGGAAACTGTCCTGGTCCATTTCCACTCCTGTAATAGACAGGTCCATTTGTCTGTGTGTGTGTGTGTGTGTGTGTGTGTAAACAGGTATATACATTATGGAACAAAATGGATTGTTACAGTGGTGGAAAGTAACTAAGTACTGTACATTTACAATTGCACAACTGTACAATTTTGAGGTACTTTTACTTGAGTATTTCCAATTTTGCCGTACTTTATATTTGGACCTCACATCAGTTTACACACGTTACTTTACAGATGAAAAGAAAATATGATGATCTAAACATGGTGTTTTGTCAGAGGTTGAACTGCAGCAGTAACATGCTGCTCTAACATGCGTCAGCATGAATAATCCGATAATATTCTATATAATAATATAAACTCACAGGGCCTTTTTCTAAATACAGTTTGCATTTTAATATTGTAGTATGTATACTTCATTCTCCACTTATGAACAGGGTTCGTACAAAGTCTTGAAAGTTTGGAAAATGCTTAATTTTAACTGTTATGCTTTCAAGGTTAGGAAAAAAGGTTGCTTGAATTCGAATATTCTCCTTGAAAAATGCTTTGATTTTCAACATAATCTGGTGTTTCATCATCGACACAGTCACTCATGATAACCAAAAATCTTTTAACGTTTGAAATGAAACAATCCATCGTATTTGTTTGTTGTCTCCTGGAATTTATAGTAACAATTTAGATGTGATGATAAAGGCATTGAGAGTCTGGAAACTTTTGGATTAGGTACCTTGAAAGTGCTTACTCTTAAAAAGCTGTGCGAACCCTGTATGAACGGTTCAGCAGGCACCAGGTTTATCGAACATTCAATGTTTCTTCTTCGAGCTCGTTACTGTCGTCGGTGTCGTCAAACTTTTTTTTCTTGCCTCGGTGTCTTCGCTTCATATATGGAGTCGTGTCTCCGATTAGCTTTGACGCTCGCAGGTTTCCCTGAGTTTGTCCATCAGGCTTGGTCCAGTTTTACCTGGGAGGAGGCACTGTCTTACAGGCTAAAGTGAGGGAGGAAAAGTCTCTGAAACGCCACAGATTACATGAAAGACTGTAACAAAAGAAGGCCAATTTTAGGTAAACGGTAAATCCCCCAGAGGTGTGTATTCACCACTACACCTCTGCTAATATATCTGACCAGGGCCATTCTGCACGATGAGTACTTTGACTTTTGAAACTTTAAGTAGATTTAGCTGATAATACTTCTGTACTTTTTAAAAATTATTATTAGTAGTATTTTTACTATGAATAAATGATCTGAGTACTTCTTCCACCAACTGGAACTGATGGGTTTTTGGATAAAAACATTTATTGACAGTTAATATTCTGTAAAAAGACACTTGAATAAAACAACAATCAAAGAAAAGGCAGTAAGGGAAAGATCCTTGTGTGTGTGTGTGTGTGTGTGTGTGTGGGGGGGGGGGGGGGTGTCTCGGTCAGCTCTCTCTGGAGAAATAAAGTTTAAAGCAGATCTGGATTTTATTTTACTGTCTCCTGCTTTTCATTTCCCTCCAAGTGTGAAATGATTTTCCTGATTTCCTCTGTCTGTCTCTCTCTCTCTGTCTGTCTCTCTCTCTCTGTCTCTCTCTCCCTGTCTCTCTGTCTGTCTCTCTCTCTCTCTCTCTGTCTCTGTCTCTCTCTCTCCCTGTCTCTCTGTCTCTGTCTCTCTCTCTGTCTCTCTCTGTCTCTCTCTCAGAGCTCGGCGGTGGCGGTCAGGCTTCATCCTGCTTAAGTGTCCTCGAGCAAGACGCTGACCTCCTGACCTTTGATCTCCCTGCATGTGCAGAAGTTTGGTAAGGTATTTCTACCAAAATTCAGTCTGACACGTCTGGTATTGTTGGAGACGTTGGGATCTCCTCTAGAAAGAAGAATAAAAAACATTTCTACTGTCACTGGATCAGTGTGATACTGAAGAACAGTTAAAACAGCAGGATTCTCAGGCAGGTTCTGCAGCCTCTTTGTTCTCTGGGTTCTAAGTGGATTTCTGGATGTTTCTTCTGGATGGACATCAGAGATAATGATCTCCTCGGGAAGTGGAAATCCCACCTAATCTAAAAATATGTGTTTCATGTCTGTGAGTTCAGATTTGACTGAGTTATGACTCCGAGAAATAGGAGTGTGATTTTTGACGTAAATTGCAGCAATCTGGCTTGAAGAGTTTTAAAGCGCCTTCATCACTGTGTCACTGCTGCAGCTGCATCAGCTGTACTCTACTCACAGAGATAACGACTCTTGGATCGACATAATTCTTCGATGGACGTGACAAATTGCTGATTACTGCTGATTGGTTAGAGCAAAACAAAGTAGCCCTTTATAGACGAATCCAGGTTGTAGGCGGAAGCAAGACTCCATTACTGTCCACATGTAAAGCCTCATTTAACACTGTAAAACTACAAAACACACTTTTAACAGACAGAGAAAAGCCACAAGCCTCTGCTCCATGAAGTCAGTTCAGCTTTGATAAATCTGCATTAAATCCTCGTCCTTCCTCCAGGGGCTCCAGGGGCCAGGGGCCGCCCTGGGGCCATTAATTCAGACTTGGAGGTGTTGGAAAGTGGTTCTGATGGAGCTAGGCTAGCAGTTTCCTCCTGCTTCCAGTGTCTGTGCTAAGCTAGGCTAAACACTTCTGGTGACTGGTGGTCCTTTAGGGTCAGTCACCAGACTTCACCATCATGCTCCAAATGCATTGTGGGTCATAAAACTGCACGGTTCCCATGAGGCTTTGCACCAGGAAGCAGCGTCTGGATGAGCTTCAGCTGTGTGTGTGTTATGTATATGTCAGTGTTGGGATGAGTGTGTGTGCGTGTTGTCTGAAGTGCTGCCACAGGCGGACGGGCGTGTTCTGTTTACAATGCACCATGGGAAATTAGGGGCGTGATGCTATCTAAAATCAGCGTGTGTGTGTGTGTGTGTGTGAGATCTGTCCAGCCAGCTGTGTGTGGACGGATGACAGAGTCCCTCCATGTTTTGCACTCGGAGGTTAACGTGCGACACGCTGCACTCTCTTCTTCCTGATCAGCTCATCTGTTAATATTTCATTCATTTAGGAACCTTTCTTGCAGGGACTCCTTGGCTTTTCCTTTGAATTAAAACGCGAAGAAAGAGCCGAATGCTGAGAAGACGAGCAGCCTGCTGTGTGTGTCGGCTGTCTGCACAGATCATCTCTGGGCTTTGGTCAGTTAATATGAGTGAGTCACTGACGTTGTTTACGCTGTGTTAGTGCACATTATGAAACACAGATGTGGACGGTGAACTTCTGAATCACATGATGTCAGCGGTGCAGACGGAGGAGCGCTGCAGTCAGATGTTTCCTTCTCTGGAGTCGAGGAGGGAATCCCCAAAACGCCCAAATGAAAAATGGCTGCCAAACAAAGTGAAAATCAGTTTGTATGAATCAAAGACAACGGTATAAATGAATTTAAACACGCACACGCACACACACAGGCTCAGTGACGTCTTATTGGCTGAGGTGAGGACAGGTGTGCTCTGGGTAATAAATCAGCTGAGGCCTCTAATTGGCCGGTTGTAGACCTGAGGGGCTCCCTAATTGGTCAGTTATAAATCCTAACTGTCAGCAGGTCCCACACACACACACACACACACACATAATATTTTGTGTGTTTACAGTGATGAACAAGGTCTGGTATCTCCCCACAGGTGTGTGTGTGTGTGTGTGTTACTCTCCTGTAGGGCAGGTGGGTACTTGTGGGCGGTCAAACTGTCACCACCTGTCTATCTCGCATCCTATTCACCTCCACACACACACACACACACACTCTTCCTCTGGGCACACATGCTGTATATGAATCATCGCGGCTGCAGAAACATTATTTTACACCCACACCCCACGGCGGCCATGTTGGAGGTCCTCTCTGTGTTTGTGTTGCTATCAGGAGAATAAGAGCGAGAATCATAAAAGAACGTAATCTATGAATTTGTTGTAAATGGGAATCTGTGACGTTTCAGAGAGACTCTTCAGCAGCGACTTGATCTCAACTGAAAGTATTGATGAACTAAAGGAAACGTTGCAAGCGGCTGCAGCAGTGAGCTGAGGGGTTGCTGGTTTGAGTCCATGCATCAGAGTGGAGACAGTGAATGTAGCACCTCCTCTGAGCCTGCACAAAGCTGCTTTATCCATGCTGTGTGTGTGTGTAGAGGTGTATGTGTGTGCGGTGAGTCACCCCGGGGAGTGCTGAAGTGTGTGTTGAAGAGCCTTACATAAACATTTGTTTACATAATGTTTGTTGAATACGGAAAGCTTGCTATACGTCCTGCTCACAGAGGAGTGTGTGTTGGTGTTGTGGTGGTGTTTGTGAAGGCGTTGGAGAAGCTCGGCTCGTATCTGAGGCTCTCACAGGTGAACTGTGGGAACAGGAGGGTTCACGTTGTTGGTGTGAGCAGGGACACACCAGCTGCTGGAGATGCGACATGCTGTATGTGGTGTTTTATTCGTGTCACAGGTGTTTCTGTTACTCAGTCGACCCTCATTGATATAACAGAAACGCCTGTCAGTGTAACACAATACAGCAGCTACATCCTACACACAAACTCCACACTAACTGAACATCAACACCTTAATGAAGCAGGAGGAGTTATTACAGCAGCGATACTCAACTTACGGCCTGTGGGACAAATCTGGCCTGCAACAGGGTGCCTGCTGGCCCACCGAACATTTTCTAATTCATAATGAAAATAAATTGATTGACACCAGGAATTTTTTGTTTATACAAATTAGTAAATGTTCAATAATGTAAATGTTCAAAAAGCTGCATGTTAGCCTATCAGCGATGTGTGCAGTGCAGGTGGTGATGCTTGATTTTTGCAAAAAGTTCACGTACACCTGACGGTGCACATGGGAAAAGTTTGCCTGCGTTCTTTTTCTCTGTATACATTTATATTTTCCTGTCTATTTAGGTTCCTGAAATAAATAATAGGCTGCTAGTAAAGGACTTGTCAATGTACACGTTGATTCGTGCATAACAATTTCCAATATTCCAGCAATATGCAGCGAGCGTTATGTGTTGTGTTTAGACACACGTTTGAGGCTGTGGGATCTTTCTGTCATGGGGTGCAACCTGAGTCTGCCATTTTTATTGTTCCTCTGCAGAGAGCGATTAAAAAAACACATTGCAACGATTTCTTTGTTGTCCCGGGCTGAATGTCCTCTGTTCCTGTGCAGGAACTGAAGTGTGTTGGTACTTCATCCACTTCTTTCCCATCGTTTCTTTTCCAAACTCTCTGTTTCCTGTTTTCTGCTTTCCGATGAATATTTCTTCTCTCTCTGACGCCACTTCCTAATGACAGCGCCTCTGGCAGTGTGTGTGTGTGTGTGTGTGAACTGGATGAGGCCTTTTGTCTGTGGCGGCTGTCAGTTCCGATGTGTTTCCCAGACCTGAAACACACACACACACACACACACACACACACACGCACACACGCACACACACACACACACACACACACACACACACACACACACACACACACGCCAACAGGTCAGAGTGAAAAGTGACTCAGCTCTCCCAGTGGACCCATACACTTTCATTACTGGGTTTACACACACACACACACACACACACACACTTTTCCCCCTCTCTCATTCATAACTCTGTGTTTTAAAGGTACAGTCCAACATGTTGCACATCTTCTTGCATGTTTCATTATACTGAAACACATATATAACGTCAGCCAAATGAATGATGGGTAATCGTGACAAGGTGTGCATGAAGCCGTGATGATTGGCCGCTGCTTGTTGTTGAAATCTAGTTTAAATGGTTCCTGATTTGTGTTCCCTTTTCACATTTCTCTTCAAACAATCTGCTGAATGTTACTGACCTCAGAAACTCAGGACTCGATCATACAGGTTAATGTTCGGACCTCCAGTTTGAATTATCGCTACGGAGAAGAAGCCAGTCAGAGGCGACTCTGTGAACAGATCCTTGTTGCTGAATTCATCCCAGATTAAACCAGAATATAAAAGTGGATTAACTGAAGCAGCAGTCTGTAAAATCTTCAGTGTTCAGCCGCCATTATAGACTCACACGTAACAGGAAGCTCTGTGACTGGAAAAGAAGCAGATCTTCTGTTCTGTCATGTGGACGGTGCACTTGTTGTACAGTTTGAAGCTGATGCTTTTAAACGCTCAATAAGGGCGTTGAAGTAAAGTGTGGACCTGACTGAACAGAGACTGTAGCAGCAGCTGACGATGTCCACATGTCCCCTTTATAAAGTGAAGGATTAAAGCAAAGCTCTGTTTGTCCTCTCCGGGCACCTGTCATGTAAATACAACTGGAGTAGTTTACATATCTGTTACTCTCACTGCTGCTCTCCTCTTCTTCTTCTCTTCTTTCTTCGTTTCCATTTCTCTTTGAAGGATAAATCTTTTTGTCTGTCTGTCTGCTCTGAATTGGAAACCATCTGTTTGTGTTCAGTTGAAGATGGACTGGAGATCACAGACTGGTGGAGACTTTGGCAGTCACCCTTCTTCTTCTTCTTCTTCTTCTTCTTCTGTTTATAATAATAGTCTCTCTCTGAGGACTGCCCCCCCTCCCCTTCTCCCCCGGTCAAAGGCCATGACTGCTGATCATCTGCTGCCTCTCGTGTCTGTTTATTCACCTGTACAGGTGCACACAGTGAGTTGATTAGAAGGAAGTGTAACAGGTGGCTGCAGAGTGTTTCTTGTATCTGATGGAGAGTCTGGAAGTTGAATTGTGGATTTACAGTCAGATAAAATCATATAATCTGATGATATCAGATAAAGAGCCATTGTTCTGCAGCTCCCTGCCGTCCTGTCAACGTGCCTTCACGTTGTGTTAACCGTCTTCAATGAGCTGCAGTCAGAAACAGACACACACACCAAACAACGGAGCTGGAAACTTTCTGCAGCTGGAAACAACAAAATACAGCTCTGCAGAGACCATCCCAGTGTGTGTGTGTGTGTGTGTGTGTGTGTGTTGCATGCTGTAGTTACTCTGCATATTTGCTGCAGTGTCTGTGTGGAGCTGAAGGGTCAGGCGGGACGTTTCACCTCGCTTCACCCGCCTGCAACACGAGTTCAGACTGGATCCAAAAACTACAGAAAAAACAACAGCAACAGCAGTCAGTGTGATGACATCATCGGGTCGGATGACATCACGCCGGCGAGTCTGCTGACACGCTGGAGAGGATGGTGAGGCTCATTTTCACCAGATCTGTCCAATTAGATTCACTCTCTGGTGTCCGTTTGGTCCTTATAACGTCTCTCCGGTTGGTGTGTTCAAGGACGCTCTGACATTTGAGCTTTAAGAAATTCACCTAGTAGGAAAGAAATAGAGGAAAGGAGTAAATTAATTAGGATGAGAGAGTAGAGGAGGAGACGAGGAAAGGACAGGAAGAGTGTGGAAGAGGAGAGGAGGAGAGAAAAAGAAAAGGGGAGAGAAAAGGAATTAGGAGAAGAGATACGATAGGAAGAAAGCTTCAAGAGAAGAGGAGAAAAGGAAAGGAAAGGAGGAAATTAAGCAAGGAGACCGAGAAAGGGAGAGCAGAGGAGAGGAAAGAAGGAGGCAAGTAGGGGAGGAGGACATAAGAAAAGGAGAGAAAGAAAAGAGAGGAGGGAAGGGTGAAATTAGGAGGGGAGCTGATAAGAAAGGAGATAAAAGCAGCAAAGGAGAGGACAGGAGGAAACTAGGAAAGAAGATGAGGAGAAAAGAGGAAAGGTGTTAGCAAAGGTTAAGATGGAGAGAATGAAAGGAGGAGGTGAAAAGAGAACCGTGATTTCTGTGGTCCGGTGAGAGACTTCAGCACTTCCTGTGACTCGACTGTGGGAAGAGAGAGGGCGGTGACCCTGCAGAGTGAGGACCTCAGAGACTCAACAGTCTAGACACAGTTAATACCAGGGATTAACACACACACACACACAGTGTTGAAACCTGCTGATTGGAACGATGTTTGGTGTTGAAACTGGCGGCCATGTTGTGTTTGAGGTCCTCTGTCGGCTCTGTTTATACTTTCATTTGTCTCCGCGGCTGCTCTGACCCTCAGTAACCACGGGAAATACTCGTCTCTGATTGGCTGCCGGCTGTCTGTTGACATCACACATGTCTTCTTCAGGCATAGTTCAGGTATGAGTGCAGGTAACCATAGCAACAGTAATGATGCTTCAGGCCATGTTACCACTTAATTCACTCAAGGACCCTTACAGCCTCCTTAAGGACACCTGGAGTTTTCCCATAGACCAATGGCACCTCTTCAGGAACCTCAAACCTCAAATATATCTGGAACCTCCTCACGGACCCCTGGGACCTTTACAAGGACTTCTAGAACCTCTTCAGGAACCTCCACAGGCTCCTCAAATTCACCTGGAACCTCCTCAAGGACCCCTAGAACAACCTCGGGGGCCTCTGGATCTTCTTCAAGGAGTTTTACAACCTCTCCAAATACATCAGGAACCTCCTCAAGGACTGATAGAACCTCTTCAACGACCTCTAAAACCTCCTCAACGACCTTTGTAGCCTCATCAAGGACCACTGGAACTTCTTCAAGGACCTTTACAACCTCCTAAAATATGTCTGGGAACCTCCTCAAGGACCACTTCTTCAAGGATCTTTGGAATCTCCTCAAGGATCTCTACCAACTTCTGAAATATGCCTGGAACCTCCTCAAGGACCACTGGACCCCCTTCAAGGACCTTTAAAACCTCCTCATGGACCTCTGCAACCTGTTCAAGGACCTGTAGAAACACAACACAAAGTGTCTGTGCATAGTGTTTCTTTTTCCCTGAGTTGAGCCTGACAGGTCAACCCGGTCCACCTAAAAAAGACTTTTATAAACTATTAAATGGTTTTTACAGTGTGGAGTGACAGTAACTGCTCTGTCACGCTCAGGCACAAATGCTAACATGTTGATGTTCAGCAGGTGTAATGTTCACCATGTTCACCATCTTAGTTTAGTCTGTTAGCATGCCCTAGAGTCATGCCGCTAGCCGCTAGCCGCTAACATGGCTAAAAACACGATCGTTCAGAGATTCGCTGTTGCTTGTGTATAAACGTAATTTTTAGGAGACAGGGTTGCACAGGCAGACCTTCCTCTCCGGCCGAGTACTAATTCCAAGATCTTTACTGGTACTGACAGACACTAACCCAAACCAGGACCTATCCTGACCATCCTCAACCAGTCTGGGAGGCCCAGCTCGGAGAGACCGGCAGGAACCAGCAGACCCAACAGGTGATATAACAGGGTGCAATGGCCTGTTTCCTCCCAGGACAGGCAAGTGACACAATTAATCATTTTTAATAATCATAACAAACCCCGTCAGGCTGATGGGTGTCAGGACAGGAGAGGAACTTTCGAGGAACATCACTGCTTGATTCTTTTGAGTCTCGCAGACAGAAAGCATCAGGAACAAACAGAAGACGTGAACCGTGACTTCGGTTTGGGTTGATTTGTTCCACAAGAAAAAAAAAACCCCAAACCCACTTCAGTGTTTAGTCTCCAGCTCGCCTCTATTCTTTCCAGCCGGGACAAAGAGATTCTGGGAGGGAACCGATCTGGAAATTCCTGCGCTGGATTGTTTTTTAGCTTCAACCAGAGATGACTCACGGTGGGTAAAGACTGCACGCTCACACACACAGTTCAGGCACACGGACTTACTGTATATTGCATGCAAACGTCAGCACACACCCCAAAACATACACATAATTAGGCACAGACATACAGAACACAGACACAGTATATACGCGTGTGCATTCATCAGGATCAGGGCTGCTTCTATTCTAAACTGACCTGGATTAAAGGAACTGACATGTCACAAAACACCTGACTTTCCATCTAACGCCACCATTAGTTTGACTTTTTTTTTGTTTTTGTGAAATATCTCATGGATGGAAGATGAAGGTGATTTTGGTCCAAATAAAGTAAAGAGTTACTTATTGTTGATGTAATTTTACTGTAAAATGGAATCAAGTTTGGCTGAAATATGTAAAATTCACAGAAAACTGTGCATTTTTGGACTGAATCTGTTTCATTTCATTGCAGCGCTCTCAGCAGAGCTGCTGCACTGTTTTATGAGTAAGGTTTTTCCTTTATTGCAGAACAATGTGTGAAAGTTGAAGTCTGCCACACTGAACACACACACACACACACTCATCAGTAAACTGCAGCAACACACATACACACCAGAACAATAAATACAGTAAGTACACACACACACAAAGACACACACGGCTGTAAACTGTGGTTGTCTGCAGCAAAACTAGAGCTATGAGCACGCAGGGTTGAGTCAATGCTCAGCACACACACCTTCACTGATCGCACCTGTCCAGCAGGTATAGTGCTAACTCCTGCGGACAGTTCAGGGAGCTGGGAGAGCAGAGCGTTCCAGCAAATAGTCAAAGCCGCTCTGAAATCACATCAACAACACACCAGTGATGAACCAGAGTGTGTGTGTGTGTGTGTGTGTGTGTGTGTGTGTGTGTGTGCATGCGTGCGTTCTTGTATGAGGCCAAAATGACCTCACGCAGATAGAAACCTTAACAAAACACGGTAAAGTCAGGACGCTCGCGCTCTCAAAGTCAAAACAGAAGAATTAACAACAAAAAAATCAATCTAAATATTTCCAACCGATAAAACATTGTTTAAACCTATTCTGATGGGAATAAATAATAAACAGGATGGATTCATTACAAACAGCAAACTCAGTCACATACCTGCGTCTCTGTTGGTCTCAGGGTCGGCCCTCCTCCGGTCCAGAAGGAGGCGCTGATGCACCTGAAGCTGTTTGTTTAGTTACAACAACAGCTGTCCATAAGAGACCAGCTGGTGAACACAGTGGAGCATGAAGCAGCTACAGAGCCAAACACAGAGCTGACAGGGAGGGAAGACTGGACTAAAGGTCTTTTTGTCCGATTAATTTGCACGTCAATATATTTTTTCAAACTGTTCTTTTTGTCACGAGTACTTTGTCACACAGAAAGCGAATATTACGCAGCGACAAAGCGACATAATTTCTTTTTCGGAACAAGGTCGATTTTTCAGAGCTTTTGCACAGCGAACAAAGGCATCAAACAATCACGTTTGCGGAGCAGACGTCACGTCACAACTCTGGACCTGTTGACTGTTTGTGTTTCTCATCAGCCTGTATTATATGATGAAGGACACAAACATTATAAAGACAATGAACTGGAGGACGACGTGTGGAGCAGCACTGCCGGATGCAGGACAGTGAGCAGATTATGTAGCTTACTTCTGGATGTAGTAGAGTAAATATTTGCAGGTGATTATTTCGCATTTTCGTGTCGTGTATTTGTCACGTCCCCGCTGTGTAAAGGCCTGTAGACTCTTCAGGATCATGTTGTTCTGTAGCTGCTGGAGGTGGAAACAAGCAGCTGTTTGATCACGTTAGCATCAACGACTTTATAAGCTGATAACATGTCGGAGCTGTGTGTCTGTCAGTTGTTGTTCTGCCCCCTAGTGGTCAGAAGAACTTTAACATCAAAGAAAATATGACATCATGGACTGACAGCAGACTGTCTGCAGTGTTTTCACCCAGGTTGACAGGTAATAATAACAGAGGTGTGGCCTGTTGTAATATTACACACACACACATACACACACACACCCCTGGCTGTCTCTACCTGCTGTAATAAAGCCACAGGTAGCAGCACGTCTCTGCTGCCTCAGATTATGAGACATTTTTATTTTAGCAACCGCCCACACGTTACCTCACTGACTGACTGGGTGTGTTGCATCAGCAGGATTCCCCCCAGGAACAAACCCCTGCCAGCCTCTACCTGCCTGACTGTGACACAGAAAACCCCCCACCACACACACATACACACACACACACACACACACACACACACACACACACACACACACACACGACTAACAGCAACTGTCCGGGGGCATGGCTAGACCATGATGCATCTGCTCAGCCGCTGCTCCGTCAGACTGCCGTGACCCTCTGAGTCATCTCAGACAACCTGGACTCTGTCGGAGGTCAGAGGTGAGATCTCACTCACGATTGTAAATTATAAAGATTCAGTTCACCAGTTTACAAACCGAGGTGTCAGTTCGGTTTTATTCGTGCAGCTGTTGAGATTTCTGTTTCTGTGAATGGAATTTAGTTAGTTTACATTTAAAGGCTACGCTCTGCATGATTACTGTCTGCTGACTACATATATTGTACTTTTCTAATTGGCTGATTAAAACAGGTGGCTTTCAGTTATTCATATTATTTATACTGTGCGTGCACAATCATGCTGCTACTGTAACGATCCCCCGTAATAATCCTGCAGAGACGACAAAATATCCAGATTTACTTAAAGAGTAACTCAACCCCTGCTGACAGTCCAGTGGCTCCACCTTGCCGCAGTGATGTAGAAGTGTACTCCAGGACCCTGTGACATCACTGAGAAACAGCCTGCATGGTGTTACTCTTCATACATCTCACTGCATGAATCATCAGCTGGTCATCGGTTTGTTGAAAAGCATTGGAGGTCAGTTACTGTCAGGTCCTGACTCCATGTTGGAAGATTCAAGTCATCACAGTGATAAAGTACTGAAGCTGTGGAGCTGTGGGTCATACTAGTAAATTATATTCCTTATACTATATATAAAATTAAAAAAGACAGTAGAGAGACGATGTCCCGGGCCGGACTCGAATCCGGGACGTTTCAGTTCATGGTTGGCAACACCTGAGCCACAGGTACCTTAATGTGCATTCAAATCTGCACTACATAGACATGTAAGAGCCCATCAAAGAGAGGTCTGAGAGGCCACCTCTGCCAACAGGCCACGAAAACAGTTCTGTGTGATGTTGAAGTCAGTTTAAAGTGTTTAATCCACAATATGAATCACTGTGTTGTTTTATTCTTTCTCTCATGTGCATCACTGTCTCTGAGAGCTGCCTGTGATTATCTACAGTTAATGTTGAGAGTCTGCATCAAAGTGTTGGACCGACCGCTTACAGTGATGTCTCACAGTCGTGAGGCCGAGAAGCTAAATAATAATTACACAAGTTTAGTTTTTAAGTTTGATCTGCTTGAGTCTGAGTTCAAACATCACAACACACGCAGAGTACAAGAGCGCTTACTTTCTCTGACTCTGGCAGCGTGATTCAGACAGTTACTCATGGCTCACATGTGTGTGTGTGTGTGTGTTCCCAGGTCATACTGTTTGTCTGGCCGTCTGTGTGTTTGTGCGTGATGATGTGATGAGTGGGCGGCTCGACATCAGTGTGTGCGTGTCAGTGTGGGCTGTGCTCGAGGTAAAGGCGGGCATCTCAAAGAACAGTCTGTCTGACGGTGTGTGTGTGTGAGAGAGAGAGAGAGAGACAGGTCACTCTGAGCTACTTTGGTAGAGAGACATATAGACAGAGAGAGAGAGAGAAAGAACAGCACCTCACCCGACACAACGGTATCCGTGTCCGACCCTCCGATCCATCACACACACACACACACACGTCTAGACAGACCATCTGACCAATGTACATGTATACTGTACACACCAAAACACACACACACACACAGATGGCCAGACAGAGCATGTGGCAAAAACACCTAAAAATATTGAAGATCACAGGAAAACTCTCATCAGAGAAAGTAACAAACAGGCAGAGGTGCAGAAGGACTCAGACTTCTCTTGAAGGGACGCTCTGCACGATGTCCTGGCATCTGGCAGCGAGGTTGCAGAGTGCAGGAGAACCCCCTCTCCAGAGCCAGAGTTTGGTTTTGGCCGTTCTGGGCTACTGTAGAAATACAACGATTCTTAGATTCAGGTGATTCTACACTAACCAAAACACACTTATCCTTTAAGTAAAAGTACTAATACCACACTGTGAAAATACTCTGTTAGTACAAGTCCTGCATTCAGAACCTTATTTAAGTATTATCAGCTAAATGTACTTGAAGTATCAAAGTAACAGTACTCATAGTGCAGTAAGAAGTAAGTTTTCTCAACCCATAAAGGTAAATAACTTCAAACACGCTTTACTTGTTAGCTATGCTAGCAGCTAACAGCAGCTAGTGATGACGTTCATGGTCCCCAGAGGATGAATCATCCACATACAGCTGCCAGAGCTGGTGTGATGATACAGTTGATAATCCTAAAACTCTCTCTCTCTCTCTCTCTCTCTCTCTCTCTCTCTCTCTCTCTCAGCACTTCCTGTCTGTCTGAGACCGCCGCCGGCCACATGGCCTCATGGGAAACACAATGTTCGCTCTTGGCCAATCAGACTGATCGTATCTGACATCTCCTGCCTGAGAACACTGTGTTCCTCCACCAGTGTGTGTGTGTGTGTGCGTGTGCATTCAAAGCTGTCAAAACCAAACTTTAAAAGACGACGGTCGTCTCTTTGATGACGGACGTTTTTGACGGCTGTGAAGTTCACTTATAATGCAGACGACCATCAGGGGGCGTCGGTTCATGCAAATGTCAGGGTCACAGTTTTTAGTTACTGTTGCTCTAATGCAACGTTTAAAAACAAATTATTTGGACAAAAAGAATCCATGAGAAGCATTTCAGATGTTTCAGATGTGTGTGTGTGTGTATAGATGTGTGTATATACACACACACACACACACACACACACACATATACAATCTAATATGGCTGAGCTTATCCCCGACCTCCTCAGCTTGCTCAGACAAAAACTCATTGAAAATATGAAGAAATCAAACTTTTCGCTGTAAAATCAGAAGAAATGGAAGACAGCTGGAAGAACTTGAGATGAAGCTGTTCAAAAGTGAACTGACTAATCAATACTGGATTTCCTCTGTTGTATGTGTGTGTGTGTCTGCTTTAGTCATCACTGCAGTCTGAGGTGGTGTGTTAACAGGCAGGAAGTGTCATTAGAGTGTCATAGAGACACACACACACACACACCTGCTCTGAACACACACACACAGGATTCGTCTGCAGATATCAGACTTAATACTTTATAAAATAAAAGCTATTTGAATGTAATTTCATGTGATTTAAAAGACTTACTGAAAGGTTCATTGTAGTTATTGGTCGGTCAGAGAGAGTCAGCTTTATGATTTATGATGGAGGTCAAAGAGACGAAGACTTCCAACCTGCTTAACATGTTTCTTCAGCTGTGTGTGTGTGTGTGTCTCGCCAGGGTCACGCCAAAGAAACCCAGGTGAGCCGTTTTCAATTTCAATGGTAACCATGAGAAGTGAGTTACGCAGACTGTGCAATAACACAAGGACACACCTCTTCTTCTTCTTCTTCTTCTCCTCTTTCTTTTTCTTCTCCTTTTTCTTCTTCTCCTGCTCCATTCTTGGTCCTACTCTCGTTAAGCTTCTTCTTGCCGTCAGGAGGTCACCATCATGTTTTCTAGTGCTCATGTGTGGAACGTGTCTATAGAAGCTCGTCTGCTGTCCACAGCGTCAGTGTCCGTCCTGGAGCACGATCAAACCTTCATCCTCATTTAAGTGTTGACTGCATCTCTGTCTATGAGGCTTTTCACTCCACCATTTATTGCCCCACCGTCAGCAGAACGCCTGGCCGTCACTGTAACAGTCTGAGTTACACTCAATCTCTTCGGTTTCTCTTCAGGTTTTTTGTTCTTCGGTGTGTTTCTGCTGAGGATGAGGAGGAACATTTTCGTTGTCGAGCCGTCTGCGTTTTTGATTTACGGTGGGAATGTTCCCCTCCCCTCCTCCTCCTCCTCTTCCTCCCTCGTTCCTCATCCGTCCGTCCTGCAGAGATGTTTTTCAGCGTCTTTCTCCTTTTAAATGTCAGCGTCCAGAGCCATAAAACATCTGCCCAAACACACACACACACACACACACAGCCTGCTAATCCTTATATAAGGCTCTTGGGGTTTGTGGGGTCAAGGTTTTCTGTGTGTCTTTGTAGGAAATTCAGGTGAAATTTATCTTTTTTGGCTCTCAGACTGAATCGGCTCTCCTGCAGCAGAGGGGAAGCCTTGCATATAGAAGAAAATTGTATTGCACATTGTATTGTCGTATATGAGTACTCAAGGGCATAGGTTATATATGTAGTTATATAGTTAATGCATTAACCTCACTTAAAATCATTTTTAGTTTCCTTTCTGATACTCTCTGATAGATACTGTTGTATTTCCATCCTCACTACAAAGAGCTCTGTGCTCTGTATCTTTTGAGGGGAATATTTGCTGTTAATCAACATAGGTAGATTAAGTTAAGTTGTTGATATCTTTTTAAAGGGCAAATAAAGTCCGTAAAGAACTCACCACTCCGCTCACTGCTGCTCGATAATTGATATTAGGAACATTTTTTATCAACTCCTCATCTGGACTCTGGTGTTTGGACAGTGAGAAGACTCTGGTGTTATATTTTAGAGTGATTTTTGTAAGAAAATCAACCGTAAACATTAAACCAAAATAGGATCCCCAGTGGAAATTATGCCCTTATCAATATTGATGTCAGTTTCAATCTGTTGTATATTTCTGATTCTCTGATCTCTCCTCACATCCCGTCCTCAACAAGGATTGGGAGCGATAATAAAAGAGCAGTAATTAATGGTTTTATGATTAATGGTACAGTAAATTAAGACTGATGATCAAGAACAAAGTGGTTAATAAAAATTCAGAAAGCTAGCACAGTGTTAAAGGATGAACAGTGTTGTAAAGCAATTCAGCGAGAGTGAAAATGAGTGTTGAAAATGAAGAGGAGCAGCAGTGGACACAGGAAATGAAAAGAGAGAATTGAAAGAGTTCAGATAACAAGATGAGAATGAGTTCAGTCGGAAGAGAGAATAAAAAAATGAATGAGCAGAAAGGAAATGAATGAAAGGATGGACGAATGAAAGAGAGATGATTGGACGTGAACTCTGTGACACTCACAACAATAGAAACTCATTAAATGAAGCTTGTTTGACGTCAGATTTCCTGCACGAGTATGCAAGAAAATGTGCAACATGCACACACACACACACTCACACACATACCTAGTTATCTCAGGATTCTGTCAATCAAGCCGACACTGCCTGACTTCCTGTCTCATCACCACGGTAATGACTCTCCCTCACAATTTCTTTCTCTACGGTACGATGGAACAATCATTATCATCATCTTCATTTTCAGTTGTTCTGATCGCTGGCACTGTGACTCACCAACACTCCTCCACTACCATGTCACAGAGAGTGAAGAGCTCTGATTGGTCCAGAGGTGACAATGTGGGATGAGGGAACACAGTGATCCATGATTCTTTTATAACACGCACACACACATTCCTCTTCACTATTTCCAATGAAACTTGCATCAAAGACCTGCTTAGACTATCTAATAACCATTTTGTACGAGTGAAAGACCAGATTAGATTATCAGAACCCTAGGTTACACAGGTGAACCTCCAGATCAAATGGCCAACTTAGACAATCAAAACTGACTTTAGACCTTCACACCCATCTAAAGACCAGTTCAGACTAAAGATACTCGAAAGCTACTTGCAATGCGCCGGTCTGCAACACTCTGAAACCTGCAAATTTTCACCAATTTTCTGTACTTCCATTCTTCCATTTCATTGCTTTTCAGGCATTTTTTGTAGCTGGATATAATTTGTAGCGTCTTAAAATATGAATGAGCTACAAGCTGATTGGCTGTTGAAACGGGTGACGTGCCTTACGTTCTAAAACCAGCCGCTGGCGACTTGACAAGCAGAGTCTCAGGCGACGCCATCGGCTGGTTTGAGTCGAGCTGAGACAGGTCAGTTCACACTGCTGCAACTTTTCCCTGTGACGTTCTAAAATGGTTTCATCTCGTCGTGAATCTTTGGTCTGAACTGGAACTGAAATCTAGTTTAGACCATCACCATCTAACACCCATTTTAGACCAAAGAATTCCCAGTTTAAATCATCAGATGGTCAGATTAGACCACCATTAGACCCGATTATTTTAGACCATCGAACACACAGTTGAGACCATTGACCACCCAGCTTGGACCATCACATATCTAGTTGAAGTAATCACAAACCCAGTTTAGACCATCAAACAGCTTGTTGAAAGTATTATAACCAAGCTTGGAGCATAGGATACCCAATTTAGACCACAAAACGCCAAACTTAAACCAACCGTAGCCCATCTTAAACCATCAAAAGCCTAGTTTAGGCAATCGAAGACCCACTAAGAAGGTTGAACACTAATCTTAAACCATTGCATTCACAGCTTAGGTAATTAAATTGCTATCGTAGACCAATGAATCCCAGGTTTAGACCCATTTTAAACCATTGAATTCCCATCTTAGACCATCAAATGCTGAGTTTAGACCACAAAAGAATCCCATTAAGACCATGGAACTACGACCTCTAACCACTGAATTCCCAATTTAGATCATCAAACACCCAACCCAAGACCATTACTATTCCATCTTAGACCATCAAATGCTCAGCTTAGACCACTCAACACCCATTTGGACCCATGAATGTCCATCTTTGACCCTCAGCTACCTTTGTTTTGAGACCACACTGTGACAGGCTGGAAAGCTTCAACAACAATGTGGCGGCAGCACATCGACGTACACACACGCCACAGGATGCAACAGATGAGGTGATGATGTTAATGTGTCTTTTGTTTGTGTATTGTTAAGTGATCAACACAGCCAGAGAACAGTCCTAATTATCAGAGCATGATGTGGGAGGAATGTCCGCTGTGCGTCATCATCATCATTTCTGTTTAAACATATTGATCTGAACAATTTTCCGTCATACTTGCCTTTGTTCTGATCAACAGAAACACGCAGTCAATTCTATTCACACGAACACGAACACACTGTAGTGCGTCAGAGGTCTGAAATGCCTTTTATTACCTTCTTCACAAGTCAATTATGCTATTATTACATGCTGTCCTGTCCTGTTCCTATGGTCTTCCTGTCCATTCACAGAGTGTTTAATATAATGTCAGCAGGATGTGGATGGACGTCAGGGAGAAGAAGGAACATTTTTTCACTGAACTTGAGTAATTAACCTTCATCAGGGAACTCGTTTACCTGGAACTCCTCAGCTACACTACACCACTGATTTATCCGCTTACTCCTCATATTGCTGCTATATTAGTTCAAATACTTCAATTCCTTAACATGCTTCTATAACTCTTTCTTTCCCTTCCTTTGTCTTTCACTTTCCTTGCTTCCTTTGACCCTCCGACTTCAGCTTTACTTTTCATTTAAATTTTTATTATTTTACCTAAAAACATATATAGGTTTATCAGTGTTTCCCACAGGATTTCATGAGATCCTGGGGGGAGGACCCCAAACCCTGTAGGGTGGTCCGGGGGCATGCCCCCTCGGGAAGAAAATGTTTTAAATTTTAAAGTTAAATGCATCAATCTGGTGCACTTTGAGAGCAAAATTAAGAAGCTACATCTGTTTAACACAGTTCTCAACATACGGGTTATTAATAAGGGTTATTACCATTTATTATTATATCAAACTGACTCATCTCTTACTTCTATCATCTGACTGGTTGTCTCATGTCCTCATTTTCCCACTGCTCTCAACTTACTTTTCTTTTCTGAGGCTGCCCAAAAAACTGACGACACTCACTGTGAATGAAAGCTGCCAGAAATACTACTTGCACTTTAACCAAATATCTGCCACTCGCAAGATATAAGTCATCACGCACAAATTCAAGCTGGCAGCTGCGAGCGAGAAATAAAACTGGGATAGACGACAACTGAGTCACACTAGGAAACTTTTCCTATTTTCTTATGTAGGTTAGCTAGTTAACCACTTTCCTCAAACGATGTCGTGTCCTCAAAATGCCGCCAGAAAGGTTGTTCCAGACAGTCGGTTCCAGGACGTATGTGTGTTTGTGTGTAAATCTGCGCATACAACGGGGGGGGCGCTGACTACTAGCAAGGAACCTATAAATGAATCGAGACTCTCCGATTGGCTGTAACTGCATCCACTGGAGCCAATAGCAGTGTCCGATATAGAAATGTGACCTTTACACTCTCATATGTCACCAACAAAGATGGTGGGTGAGAACTGATCAATATACATACAAGTAGAACAAGAAATGCGTCACGCAAAAGGGGAGACCATCCACATCTTTTACAACTTTACGTATTAGTTTTACAGACAGGTATGTAAATGGCTCACATAGACAAACGGGCTCACTGGTTAGTGCTGTTTCTGTAGTTTAAGAGGAAAAAATGACATGTCTCTGGCTCTAAGTGTTGTGGAGACATGACGCGTTAAAGACAACGTGATTTTTGGGATCATATACGATCCCGTGGGTCTCAGAGGGTTAACACGGAGTGAGAGATGATGGGGGGTAAAATTCAGTTCATTATGAGACTATGCCGCCATACATTAGTTAATGAATGGGAAACACTGGGTTTATAACAATAAATTATCAAAATGAATCTAGTGATTCCCAGCCTTTTTGGCTTTTGACCTCTTATGTCCAGTTGAGGCTCCTTGTCACATTTCAGATGTCTGAGTTGTTATCAGTTCCACCAAAGAGACATTTCCCCTCTAAACTTCTCACATGGTTTTTGTAGCAACTTAAAGATGTAAAAAAAATTACCAATATTTCACATAAAACAAAGATTCGAGAAAAATCAGAAAAATAAAATACAAACTTTTGTATACAGACATTTTTTTTCTTCTTTTCTCTCCCAGTAATCATGTCACGACCCCTCAGATTTATCTGGTGACCCTTGGAGGGGCCTGACTCCTAGGTTGGGAACCACTGGACTAAACTAGGTAACTATATAACTGTATATAAAGTAGTAAAGTAGCGTCATTTTGGAGACGGCAGCTACTCACGACACACAGCATCTCAACTGTCATATAATGTGTAGAATGTGTGTAGAATAATTCAGTAGCAGTTTGATTACTCTGATTATTGATATATTTTGTCATCAAGGCATTATGAAATGTGAAATAACACAAATATGGAATGAACATTTAACATTGATTAGTGAAGGAACAGAACGTGTACACGTGTTAAATAAATCGTGTTTGTGTAAGACTGTAGGTACAGTGCTTCTGTACAGGGCTTCAGGCTGATATTACAGGACTAATAATAACTCGCAGGCTGCTGAACGTTTCCTGAATGAGCCTAGATGCACTCAGAACAGAAATTAAAGAAAAGCCATGTTTTTCTCATTCATACAATCTTTCAGATTAAACACACATCTAACAATCTTTATTTTAGGAATAAACATGAATCATAGGGGATGTTCAGACAGAAAGTAAAGGGAATGTTCACCTCGTGTCATTTCTGTTTAGTCACCCCAAACAGTTGGAACATTTTTCCTGACATTATATGTAATCGTGCCACCTTTAAGGAACACACAGAGTCTCTGCTGTACCACTTTGCCCCATCTACGGTACTGAATTCATGCAATAACATTAATATTACAGCCTAGAAACGTTTCCATAGAAGTCACCTGCTTCTTTTACTGTCCCATCAGATCCGCTGACCTCCTGTGGCTCCTCTCTGCTCCCTCCTCGCCTCCTCTTTAAGACTGTTTCCATCCACAAACTGGAGTGGAAAACACTCGAAATTCAAAAGTCATTCACATTTTCTTGCAATTTGGATGGAAACCTGACCTGTGATACGTGATCAGGTCCTCGATGATGGGCGGACTGTGATCAAGGAGGAGGCAGAATTAACTGAATGGAAAGCTCCCTAACTCAAAAGGTAACACTTGGGTGTGGCACAGTTGGAGGTGCGTTTACCTTGATTGACAGTGATCTCAGCCTATCACATTCATCCCTGGATGTTTTAGCTCCACGAGCCGACAAAGATGGTGAGCTGGAAAAACAAAAACGCACTTAAAACTTCAGAAACCTGTGAGGGGCGACACCACAGATATGTGGTCACATGTGGGGTGAGATAATACAGTGTGTGTGTGTGTGTGTGTGTGTGTGTGTGTGTGTGTGTGTTGGAAGTGAAGCAGTCAGGTTATATAAGCGTTCAGGTGTTTATTAATCCAGTGGAAACTGAGAAGCCGAGCAGACGATCAGAGTGAAGACTCCTGAGGTGTTACACTGTATCTGTTTGTGTGTTCGTTTGTGTGTGTGTGTGTGTGTGTGTGTGTGTTGCCCTGTGGAGTCATTTTCTCATGGTGGGAATCATCCTTTATTAAACGCTCTAATCCTATTTTGACGACTCTGCAGAGTGAAACGATAGCAGGCCAGGAAATTAAACAGACGACACACAACAGAGTGTGTGTGTGTGTGTGTGTGTGTGCGTGTGTGTGTGTGTGTGTGTGTGTGTGTGTGTGTGTGTGAGTGTGTGTGTGTGAGCAGGAATGTGTTGGCTGGCCTTTCAGCAGCAGGATGATGAATGAGATGAATGAACACAGTCTGTTTCACAGGCCTCTCTCTGTCTCTGATCATATTTTTGCGCTTTTCGGCACATCAGATTTTGATATTTGATATATGTTCAAGAATAAAGTTTGTCCTGATGGTGGCGCCAGAGGAAAAGGCCGCTTGGTCCGGTTGTGAAGAGCCGGTGGACAGTCAGGACCAAGATTCTGTTGGAGGACGCAGTGAGAAACTGTGATGTTTGCAGACAGACTGTGTCTATCTTCAGCTGGCAGATTGTGTTTCCTGTGTTTCCAGCAGCAGCAGCAGACCAAACCACAGCTAGAAGAGAGCGAATGTTGGACGTTTTGAAGTACACCTCGAGGTGTGTCAGACTGCCTCTACACCTCTACTTCGACCTTGTTTTGACTTTGGAGCATCAGATGAGCCAGCGACCTTTTCCCAAAATCCTGCTGCTTCTGTGGTTCTGGCATTTCATATAACATTACTCAAATAGAAATGTATACAAAGTGAATGGGGTGAATCTGTAATACATTAACATTTTGCCGAAATTGCGACCTTTTCCTTATACTCCTGCTGGTTCTGTGGTGCTGACGCGCGTCAGTTGCTGCTTTCAGTGTCTGCCGGATGTGGAGGTAGGCAGCTGGTTGCTAACATGTTAGCTTCACCTACTTTATAAGCAGTGATGATCTGCAGTCTGACCAGCAGCTGTCAGTCTGTCTGCAGTAAAAACAGACTGCTTTCTCTCTCTCTCTCTTGGCTTTGATCCCAAGGAGACTCCGACTGAAGGTTACAGTATTTCTGACCTTCAGTTTTTTATCCACCAACATGTCACGTGGTGTCAACCTCCATCTTTCTGTCTGTCTCTCCATCTTCATTCCAGAAGTGGAAGGTAACTCATGTGCATTGACTCGTCACTTCAGTTGTGTCTGACTGCTGCAGTTACGTTTCAGAATAAGATTTTACACATAAAAAGACAAAACAAACTTTTACGATAAGAAATAAGAAAAGATTTTCTTTGAACTCAAAGCTCCTCTGTGGAGTTTCTGTTTACGTTCAGTGTTTCTCACGTCGTGTTCATTTCCTGTGTTTGTGTACATCCATGCTTTCTTCTTCTCTGCGCTGCTGCATCCACCACCAGACACCCAACACACCGTCACTTCATAGTGTTGTTAGAAAAAGAATGATTATAGCTGCTTTAAGTACCTTTGTTTTCTGCAAAAATCTTTTTGCAGAAATTCCATATTTCAAACATTATGAGAAAAACACAAACTAGTAATTCAATATATAAACAATATTAAACGCAAAACTAAGAACCTGCGAAACACATTTTTGTAAATCGATCAATAAAAAATACAGAAGTAATGACAGTATTTATTTAGTTTTTAGGAGTGAAAGCAGCTGCAAACTCTGAGCTTCATTAGGTTCAAACTACACAGTGGCTCATTACAAATAAACAGTAAATCTGCTTTTTTTCTGCAGACTAAACCTGCAGCCTTGACACAAACACACACAAACAAACACACACACACACACACACACACACTGAGGCCAGGGTCAGGCTGCTGGTTATCAGTCCTGTTGAGTCTTGAGCGTCGCTGTGGAGGACAGAACAGGGCCGGAGGATATCACTGTCACTGATAGGAGGAGTGTGTGTGTGTGTGTGTGTGTGTGTCTCACACCTTGACAGCAGGGACTCTTCTGCGGCAGTTTTTAAACATTCCTTAAAGCTACATTTCCTGCGTTTTTCATGCACTCGATAAAAGAAACAGATCTTCTCACTGATTCCTGAAAGTGGTTGATTTTACTTATTTATTTATTTTTAGGTTTTCAGATGTGAGATTTCTGCTGCAGCTGAATGGGATTTAGATTTAGTCTGTGCTGCTCAAATCATCCAAAAATGATGAAATAATCCTGGCTACATATATACACATCCTTATATATATATATATATATGCATTACATGTATTTGATGTTTTACTGTGGGAGAACAAGGTCAGGTACAGATGGGAGAGGGGGAAGTATTGGATGGGGAGATGATTTAAGGAGCACGGGGAGGCTGGGAGATGAGTTTTCAATTCACAGCAGCAGTTGGGGAGTAAAAGCCGTAAATATACAGATATGACAGCAGGAATCCCTCTGGACTGCAGGAGAGGAAACATGAATGACTGGACGGGAACCAGCCAATCCAGCCTGTAACCTGCATGTTAGGAGACAAAGAACATGAAACAAAACCAAGAACAATCAGCAGGTTCCACAGCAAGTCCAACAAATGTTCGAATGAAATCTGGTGGAAGCATCAACGGCAGCACAAAACCTGCAAACAACATCCCGTTGGTTCATCGGGTCATTTAGATTTAAAGCGCTCATCCTCTGGGGATCATGAATATCAAAAGGGAATTTATCCGGCAGATGTCTTGTTGTGGACCAAACTGTTGATCAATACTTTACCAAATGACTAAGGAATCATTTGTAGGTTTAATGTCATGGTAGACGTTTGTAATGTTTTGTGCAAACAAGATCATTCCTTTTCTGAACAAGATCATTTGTGAAACAAGATATACATAAACAGCTTTACACACAAAACAGCGTGCACACTCTCGGGTGCCCAAACACGGCCATAAAGTTTTGCGTCTTATTGTAATTCTCCATGTGGCAAAGTATGAACGGCGGCTCTGCACCAAGAACAGCAGGCAGGACGACGGCAGAGAGAAGCAAGAAACTGGAGCTACAACCAAATATCCGCTCACCAGCACACCTGGCATGCATGGAAAGTCTGGGCATGACCCCCCCAGGGGGACAGTTGCTAGCAGGGGTGAGGCAGACCCTCCATGCTATCATTCGCCAGGCCTACCAGTCCATCAGCGACCCGGGCCTGAAGCTGCTGGAGTTCCAGTCTGCGTTTCCAGCTCAGGTTGGCCTGCTGGGAATCCAGATGATTTGGACCAAAGACGCAGAAGATGCGCTCGTCCTCAGCAAGTCTGACAAGAAGGTGCTTTTATTTTGAAATAGAAGCAGAGTGGAGTATCATGCAGATCCTCTCCCCTCACTCTTCCCTATCTGATTGGCTTACAGATAATGCAGACGACCAATCAGAAGTTCCTGGACCTCCTCCTCCTGTGGCTGTTAGCGCTGCTGTTTGAATTTGACTTTTTTTGCAATGAGGCTCATTTGCATAGAAAGGGTCCAGTTTTGCACCAAATGTCTGCAAATTCTACCTAATTTCAAAACATGCAAACAGCAGCGAAGCTCGAGACGCTGTTAGCTTGGGGGTGCATTTCATCCTTTGTGGGAGCTTTGAGAATGACTCAGTTTCTTTTTGTCATATTAGTGCAGGTTTTTAGACGCTGCACAAGCCGTGCAATCCTTCTGTGAATTCGCCCCTCAGTCGAGCTGGGGCCTCCAGAATCATCAGATTCGTCATCTGGGGAGCAGAAACAGCCACAGTGAAGTCAGAAGAAAAAAATTGTTGTTCATCCTCCTGAAGCCCCGCCTCCTGCAGGTACTCCTATTCTCTGAACTTCTGGACCAAAACCACCCCAAAGTGGAGTTGCTGTGAATGCGACTGTTTGCTGTCAGACTGAACCATCCTGAACCCGGCTGATGACTAACAGCATCCTTAACCTGGAGCCTCTGTGGGCGGGGGACACCGCCGCCTGTGCTCACACTGCTGCGTCTTTTTGCCTGTTTCACTGTAATGATGGTGACTAATCTAGCGTGCATGACCTTTCAGCGGTGAGCTAGCCAGCCTGGTAATTAGCCAATTAGGACATTATTATCTGTCATGATGCCTCAGCAGCAGAAAGTTTCCCTGTTCGCTCTGCAGTGTTCATCACTGTGCAGAGAGGAAGAGGAGGAGGAGGAGGATGTTTTTTTAACAGAGAAAGTCTGGTGATTCTGCATGTTTCATGTTGGAATGAAAATGACTTCCTACACAGCTCCACATGTGCTGACTGACTTACAGAGGACGGTCTGGCTGCAGCAGTGCTTGCTGGCTTAATGCAGGTGAAGACATTAAGACTTTCCATCGTCTCTCGCTGACATTGAACCTGTGAGCACCACAGGCTTCGACTATTTTCTTGACTGATTAGCATCATCCAATGTCTTGATGAGTGACACATTTATCTTTTTCAGATTTCTGTCCACCATCTTGTGCTTTGTGTTGCCTCGATATCCCCGGGTTCAGACCTCTGAATATATTAAACGTACGTACTTTTTCTCGAGTATTAGCACCTCTCAGGCCACACGACTGCAGGGCACGCTGACTGGATGTGTTGGTATCGAGTGGAAGTAAAGCAATATGCTTCGTTATCCTCCATAAATATGAAGCTGTAGCTGCATGAAGCTGATAACTTCACTGAGTATTGTGTTACGTTCACAGTGAATAAACACAAACCTGCCAGCTCGTGTGTTCGCTGTATCATGACATAAACGTGTTTAAATCAAAATGCAAAAGAATTATTAAAGTTGTCTAACAAAGTTTGCTTCTAGAAAGCTAAAGAAGTTGAATGTTTGCAGTAACAGTGGAGCAGTGAAGCTTCATGACCAGAGCTGGACCGATTGGGACAAAGATCTCTGTGTTCATAAGAATAATAATGATAATAAGATTTATTTATAGAGCATTTTTCTAGACGAAGGTTACAAAGTAAAACATGAAGCCAAAGCAGAAAGCCACAACAGTACAATGAAACAAAATAAAGCCAGATTAAAACCAGATGAGTCGCACTGTTACTTTGTTGGAGATTGACGTAAGCTGGCGACAGTTTTCAGCAACTTCCTGGAAACGAGGAGGATGTGCTGCAGCGCTTTGTATCAGCAGAGCGAACACACAACAATACTTTGTATAAGTGAGGACACAACTGAAGGTCTGAACTGTGACTCTTAGAGACATGATGGTCATTTTACATTAATTAGCTTTTGATTGATCTCTGTCCTTCCAGGCTTCAGTTCAACCTGCAGACTGTTAACTTGCCCCTTAACCTGTTTAATGTGTAAAATTCACATTCTTTTTTCATAACGTCCGTGTTTACACATTGTTTGTCCTATTTGATCTTTTAAAAACAAAGTGAAGCTGAATGCACCACCACCAGCTGACTGACTCTGACCTTTATTTAACCATGTTTCGGCCCACACCAAACTGTGTCAGAAGTTTTCTTTCCTTTAGCACAGTTATCATACAAACGTCTTCATACAACACATGCAGCAGCAGCTAATGTGCCTCTTTTACTCTGACGAGCAGGAAATGGAAGAGGCCACCTGGGAGTCCTACAGTAGTTCAGTGAAGTTAATTTGGTTTAGTTTGACAGCTGGATTAGTGTCTTTGTTTGCATTAAGGTTAATTAGAGAGTTAACTCTCCTTCTGTGTCATTTGTTAGTCAGTTATGGTTAGTTTGTTTAGTTGACCTCAATTTAAATTACTACTTTTGTTAATCACTATTTCAGTCAATAAACGACTGCTATGCGCCTTCCTGCTTCGTCCCTGAAAAACGTCCAACAACATTCTTGACGTTCTGTCTCCATGATGGAAATGTTCCCGTTACTGTAAGAATCTAAACATTGCGTTCCTGACTGGGGGAAAGTTGAACGTAGTGCTTCATAACAAAGCTGCAGGCCTTATGATGTGTCACAGCGTCCTTGAATGCACCGCCAAGGAGACTTTTCCCGAATAGTCCCTGATCACAACTGCAAGACTGATAATAAGAAAAAACAGAAATGCTCAAGCATGTCCATCTGAATCATTTCACAGTGATGCCGTGTGTGAAGCATGAGCGTGTTGAACATATGAAGCTTCACTCTAACAGTCTTGATTTATTGAAACAGAGCGAATCAGATAACAGCTGAGAGATGACAGACGGTGAGGGGAGGTCAAAGCCACTGCATCGACGTGAGCTGATAATAATGTGGTTTATATAATAATGTGAGGGCGTTCCTCAGACAGGAGGCTGATGGGAAACAAATGGCAGCAGTTAATCACTGGTTTTGGACATTAGACAGGCTGCTTTCTGTCTCACAGAGCAGTTGATCTGCGCTGAAGACGACAACAACAGAGACAGATCTGTCCTGTAGTGTTTGCATGTCCCACATTCACAGCAAGAGTCATAACCCTGAAGCTGTCACTTTAAAAATATTGACATACGCCAGTTGCTACAAAAGGACACAACAGGATAAAAATCTTTTTGTATTGAAACCAAAATAAAAGTGCAAAATGGATTGAATTTGGTTGAAGATGTGTCTGATTTATCTCCTCAGCTTCCCCACATTCCTTTCTTTTCAAGGTCGTAAAGGGCTGTTCTGCACTTTTTCCCCCTTCTTCTGCTACAATTCTTCTGCACTGCGGGGTGTAAACAGCCTGTTTCTAAAAGTATGGAGGCCCAAAGGGGACAAAAGCAGAAAAGCTTTAGGGATGGGAATCGTTAAGATTTTACTACTCTTATTGGTCCGGTACTTTAACGGTACTCGTATGGGTTCTTTCTTTTATTTTTAAGAGAAAAATGTATGTGTTTCATTCATCTATAAGCATATAGATGTGTGAGACATACATGGACACATTATACAGTACACTATATATGTAGTTTACGTATTTTGTCATATATCAGATTTATGTATGGGATTGTTCCCTATGGAGAAATATATCATATAGCTCATCAGACTGAATCCAGAAGACGCTAAACACATCGTTTTTTGATGCTGGAAGTAGCTAACTAGTGAGCCATCTTGCTTCCTTCTCATCTTTGTTGAGAGTTGCACATGTGCAGAACCAATCGGGCAGCGACCGAAATGGACTCTGAGCTCGGCAGTCGAAAACTGTGCAGTTCTCCGTCTGTATGTGATGCACTTTGCTAGATGTTTGGAAAGATCGCTCGTGTTTCCGCCCGCACGTGCAAACAACTTGTTGCACTTGTGGCAACGAGCATTGTCAGCGAAATCTGTTTCTTAAGTTCTCCAATACCAAAAGCAGAACCAGTAACGTCAGAGCTTATCAATACTACGGTCTTTAATCATTTAGCCTCAGTGTCCGTTTAATCCCAGGTTTCGGTACCCAGCCCTGGTGAACACCAGATAATTACAGGTTCTTCAAGATAGTTTCTAAAGAGCCTCCTGTTCAGATCAACATATAACGTGTTGTACGTCCCACTCTCCTCTGGAGCTGAGATGATTGGTAAATTGGTAGTGGATTGATGTACAGCAGATTTAGTCCTCAGACAGGTTCTGGTTCTGAGGTCCTGGGCCTCAGTGGAAACACTAATCTGTGAACTATAAACTGAACCCTGCAGGAGACAAGAACTCACAGCAGAAGCCTCATTAACGTCTCAGCCGAGCATTTAAACACAGAGCGGATTTTTCCATGAAAGACTGTAAATCAGTTTGAGGTTCGGGGGTCTTGGGCTCCTCGGGCCCAAACCGCCAACCTCAGAAACAATCCTGCTGACCTGAGACGGCGTTCCTGCCGCCCACTATGGTTTTCTGCGGTTTAAAAGAAACTCGGGTTAACCCCATTTACATTTTATGCTATGATTAAAACAGCTTCAGAGGATATCCAGCCTCCACATCATGTTTCTCAGACATTCTTCAGCTGATTAAATATGTTTTAAGGACTGTTAAAGGAGGTGAAAGCAGAGGAGAAACGACTGAAGGCAACGCAGTTTATTGCTCCAATCTGCTCCAGAGTTGCACCACAGGTTTAAGACACAGTGATGAGATGTTTGGGATTAATTAGTCCTGATCCACGGTGCACAGTCATGATGGTAATCAGTCCGGGCACAACGTCAGTGTTTGATTCAGTTCCATTTTGTGTATCACAGTAGAAAACAGTGCTACAGAACAGACAGCCATTATGTTATTAAGCTCTTACAGTCTAAAGATAAACCTGTTTTCACTCTGGACTGCAGACTGACGGTTCAGCGCTGACTCATCACGGTCACACGGTGCAGATCACCTCCTTTTTGGGGCTCTCTGACAGCCATGTTGGAGCGCCTGGTTCTGTCTGTCTCAACAGAACCAAGACTTGAATTGAACTTTCTGTCTGTTCGCACTGGAAATGAATCACTTCATCACTGACGCCTTTAATCAGAGGAGGAAACAGACTAAATACCATTTACTCAAGGATTGTAGTTCAGAGGCTCCACTGGTTTACTTCCATTTTGTGAGACTTTAAACAAATGATGTCTGCAGTTACACACTGACTGATCTGTGCCAAGTTGCATGAAGCAGCATCAGTGGTTTTCATTTGTCCAAATCTGTCCAAAGTTCAAAAACACACCAACCAACCCCTCTAAAGTTCAAGCTGAATTAACATGTTGTATCCTGTCTGGTATGGAGTTAATTTTGTGTCTTTATTACGCAATCAAAAAATAGGTTTGAGAGCAAAATTATTGACACTGCAATCAAAAAATGGTTTAGTTTTGCTGCGAGTCCAAAAGTTTTGCTTCTGGTTCAGCTGAATTCTGTGGGCGGGACCTACGCTGAAAGATTCAATTCAATTCAGTTTTATTTATATAGCGCCATATCATAACAAAGTTATCTCAGGGCACTTTTTCGAATAGAGCAAGTCTAGACCGACTCTTTATATTTACAGAGACCCAACAGTTCCCACCATGAGCAAGCACTATGCGACAGTGGCAAGGAAAAACTCCCTTTTAACAGGTAGAAACCTCGAGCAGAACCAGGCTCAAGGTGGGCAGTCATCTGCCTCGACCGGTTGGGTTGAAGGGGAAGGGGGGGAGCGGGAGAGAGAGAGCAGGAGGAAAGAGAACATACAGCAGCTCAATACAGCATAGATATGGTAATGGCATTGATGTTAACACCAACAGAAACAACACTAAGAGCAACATTATAATAGCAATACTAATAACAGCAACAACAGCAATAGCATCAGCGGGTGCAGAGCAGGAGCACGGGGCAGCAGGCGGCAGCAACCACAGACCCAGACTCCACAGCTCCAGAGGCAGAAACACCTGCAGAAAGCAACAGAAGGGGAGGAGAGAGAGAGAGGAGAGAAAGCACACAACTACGGGAAGAAGTTGAATTAATAACAAGCATTGATGGGATATGAGGGCGTACAGATGGAGAGGAAGAGGAGGAGAAAGGAGCTCAGTGCATCATAGGAAGTCCCCCGGCAGTCTAGGCCTATAGCAGCATAACTAAGGGGTGGCTCAGGGGTCACCTGAGTCAGCCCTACTATAAGCTTTATCAAAGAGGAAAGTCTTAAGCCTACTCTTAAATGTGAGGAGGTTGTCCGCCTCCCGTACACAAACTGGGATCTGGTTCCACAGGAGAGGAGCTTGATAGCTGAAGGCTCTGGCTCCCATTCTACTTTTAGAGACTCTAGGAACCACAAGGAACCCTGCATTCTGGGAGCGCAGTGCTCTAGTGGGGTAATAGGGTACTATGAGCTCTTTAAGATATGATGGTGCCTGACCATTTAGGGCTTTGAAGGTGAGGAGAAGGATTTTAAATTCTATTCTGGATTTTACAGGGAGCCAGTGTAGAGAAGCTAATATTGGAGAAATATGTTCTCTTTTTCTGGTTCTTGTCAGTAAACGTGCCGCAGCATTCTGAATCAGCTGGAGAGTCTTAAGGGATTTATTGGGGCAGCCTGATAATAGAGAGTTGCAATAGTCCAGCCTAGACGTAACAAATGCATGGACTAGTTTTTCTGCATCTTTTTGAGATAGGATGTGCCTGATTTTTGCAATGTTACGTAAATGAAAAAAGGCAGTTCTTGAAGTTTGTTTTATTTGGGAGTTAAAGGACATATCCTGATCAAAGATAACTCCAAGATTCCTTACGGTTTCGCTGGAGGCCAGGGCAATGCCATCTAGAGAAACTATATCTTTAGATAATGTGTTTCAAGGTGTTCGGGGCCAAGTACAATAATCCTCGTTTTGTCTGAGTTTAACATCAGAAAATTGCAGTCATCCAGGCCTTTATGTCCTTTTAAGGCATGCCTGAAGTTTAGCTAATTGATTGGTTTCATCTGGCTTGATCGATAAATACAATTGGGTATCATCTGCATAACAATGAAAAATTTATGAGTGCTTCCTTTAATAATATTGCCTAAAGGAAGCATATACAAGGTAAATAGAATTGGTCCAAGCACAGAACCTTGTGGAACTCCGTGACTAACTTTGGCGTGCATAGAGGATTCATCATTAACGTGTACAAACTGATAACGATCTGATAAATAGGATTTAAACCAGCTTAGTGCAGTACCTTTAATGCCAATAAAATGTTCTAGTCTCTTTAATAGAATGTGATGGTCATTGGTATCGAATGCAGCACTAAGATCTAGTAAGACAAGTACAGAGACAAGTCCTTTGTCTGATGCAATTAGAAGGTCATTTGTAACTTTCACCAGTGCTGTCTCTGTGCTATGATGCACTCTAAATCCTGACTGAAAATCCTCAAACAGCTTGTTGTTGTGTAGAAAGTCACACAACTGATTGGCGACTGCTTTCTCAAGGATCTTAGAGAGAAAAAGGAGGGTTAAATATAGGTCTATAATTTGACAAAATCCCTGGATCAAGAGTGGGCTTTTTAAGAAGAGGCTTAATTACAGCTACTTTAAAGGACTGTGGCACATAGCCTTTTAATAAGGACAGATTGATCATATCTAGTAAATAAGTGCTAACTAAGGGTAAAATTTCTTTAAGCAGCCTAGTTGGGACGGGGTCTAAGAGACACGTTGATGGCTTAGATGAGGAAATCATGGAAGTTAGTTGATTACGG